>CM035409.1:104527286-104789786 GCA_020310875.1 Ceratopteris richardii | reverse complement strand
AGTTTCCTCCAATTTTCAAAATGAAAAAATTCCAAATTTATAGGGTCGATGAAGCTTTAACTGCTGTATAAACATTCTGAAGCTTTCTCAAATTTTCAAAGTGAAAGAGATTCCAACATTTATGGGGTAAACGGAGTGTTATCTGGTGTATAAACATTCTATAGGCATGAAATTTGTAGATCATTGCAACTTTTTTATGGACGTCACAGGCCTAGATATGCAGGTACACTACTGCTACAAAATGCTAATCGTACTCTATGAAGATCTCATAAAACCTCAAGCTGTACAGCCATTCAAAACCTTCCATTACTTATGATTCTTCTGCACCTGCAATGTCTACTAATTCAGTATATTTTGCATTGACCTCTATGCATAGAGACCCTCTTAGCAACATCATAGGTTTCCTTACATACCTCCACTACTACACAAGAAATTCATAAAAGCCATCAACCAGGTACACAAAAACTTATATAGCTATCAACTTCTGAACAAGAAGTTAATATAGCCACCTGACCAACGAAATAGGACAGTACAGTTTTTGTCCATCAGACAAGTTGCTTTACTTCCCCTTTCATTGTCAGAAGAATGATCATCAAATCCATTCATTCATCCTTATCTTTTTATGTCCGTCATGAGTCGCCAAAAAGCAGCCAGAGATCTTAGCCTTGTTTCAATGCTTCCCTAATTACTCCAAAGTCACATTGCATGAGTGTTCTGCACAGAACATCACTCTCCTCACAGTTGCTATCAGAAATGCAAACACTCACTGGTCTCTTGCAATGGAATGACTTGAATCCATCCTCTGAAGACAATAAAAAGTTTCTACAAAATGATAGGCAAAAAGCCCAGAACAATAATAATTCCATCTTCTCTCTATATATCACTGGAGTTCATGCTCTGAACAGTTTTAGCCAAACCACTCACCCTCTTGCAATGATCCTCGAAAAACGATGCTGAATAATTTTAAGTTCCTTCCTAGAAAAACCAGTTGAATTAATTTAATCATCAGGTGGTTTGTGCAATTTCACTTGGCAGTCAAATGTTCATCATTCGACATTTCACTTTTCAGGACACTAAAGTATGTTCCCTCACTATGACACTCTTCTACACAATGACAAGTAGCGAAAAACAAGACTGTCTGATTCATTGGGTATGATGCAGACACCCACTGAAGTTAGAGCTCTAAACAGTTTAAGCCAAACCAATCATCCTCTTGCATTGGATAAAAATTAGTTTAAACTTCCATCGTCTCCTGATACAAATTTTGTACTATATATTCCTTCTTAGATAAACCAGCAGAATTAGTTTAACTATCAGGTATTTTGTACAATTTTTCTCCGCAACTGAATGTTTCTCGTTCAGAGAGATACTTCACTTTTCAGGACTCCAAAGTATGTTCCTCACCTTGACACACTTCTACGCAATACAAGTAGCGAAAATTAAGACTGTCTTATTTAGTGGGTATGATGCAGACACCCGCTGATTATCAAGTACATAAACCGTTGAAACAAAAAGTGTTAACCAGCCAATTAGCGGGTTACAAAAACGTGGTGAAACATAAGTTAATAAGTGATATTTCATAAAGGAAACATTCTGACAGAGTCATAATTTCATGTAGGAAAACTCCTGACAAAGATTCATTTCAGAGGAAAACAACCTAAAGAAACTTCCTAGCTTAAAGACCACATTTCCAGAAATATGATTGTAGATATACTAAATTGTCCCCAGCACAGCTGCGGTTGTACTTCACATCTCACAATGCTTCAAAACCTTACAAAGAAGATGAACGATGCACGAACCTTTGATGAGAACTCTAGATCCAAGGGAGCATTCTTTACATATCCAGGAGGTGGGAATGGATAGCAACGAGACATGGTGCCACTCCTATAAGTCGATGGAAAACGACTAGCAAACCCACTTCGTCATAGACTCCAGAAAATACAGAGTCTCTGCGTAATAAAGAAATTGAGGTGACTCCACTGCAGTCATCTTCTCTACATATGTGCAATCCATTCACGGCGTATGATTTACCTTATCTTTAATCGACTTAGGAAATACAAGGCCGCAACAAGCCAACGCTTTGCACTTGTATTTGTTACGGACTTGATCTTATGATTGGAGGACGAAAACACAAACCCAAAACCACGTAGGAATCCGATCTTCCAATAAACAAAGATCCTCTATCCCTGCCGATCTCTGGAAACTCCTGTGCCTTTCACACTGGCATTTAACACCTTATGGCAAGTCCCAAGTGGAATAAACAGTGGAGTATGCGCTTTTCCTACGAGAACATGCAACATTTCTGGAATAATCAAAAACATGCGTACAGTTTTGCAACTGATGAAGCTGCGCACGTTGGGAGACAAAGCCTATCGAAGTGGTAACAAGCCACGAGCGGCAAGCGACAAGAGGGATTGAAGAGAGCTCAGTGAGCTACGGAACCGTAAGCGTAGCTTAAGATAAGATATGAGGAGGATCGAAGGTTCGGAGTGGAATAGGAGGGGCGATCATGAGATGAAGAGGGAATACATTTCTGCTCCAGAGCAAAACGGAAACGCAACAACTTCTCCCTCTCCGTCTTCTGTACATCGTCCGCTTAGTTAGGGGCATCGATGGGATTTTATACTTCCCCTTATTGAAGAATAAACTTAAAAGCTGGAAAATGAAACTGACCGCCCGGACATTGGTTCCTGCGTAGTCTGGAATTCCTTTTGCCACGTGGCAATCCCTCTGTCTGCAAATGAGTGCGGTCTCAAGAGGGTTCACATTAGTCAATGGACAACGCCCGTCCGCATTTGCCACGAAAAGGTTTGGAAGGCATGGTCACCAAGAAAACCCTACAAACCCAAATTGTCTAGTCGCTTATGTAAGATCTTTCAAGATGAGAAACTCTACATTGACTAGTTTTATTATAAGCTATAACAAGCAATAATCCATGAGGTCCACGTCCCATATGTGGAGTGGTTTGGTGTTGGCCTCTTGAGGCGGAGGTCCAATGTTCAACTCTCGAGTTAGATATGTAAAGCTTTGGCCAGTTTAAATGAGTTGTAACCCAATTGTAGCCTTGTATGATCACTGCTTTGTGGGATACAGGGGTCCCCCGAGTACTATGTTCATTCACCTGTACAGTTATACTTTCAACGTGAAAGTGCGGGCAGTAGACGCATGTCACACCTCCATTTAAAAATCCATGATTTATTTTTTATTTATTTAATCTAAGGAAAAGATATACCTTTGCTAAAGAAAATTTGATAGAATTTTGACATCATTATCACGATTGATTAATTTAGTATATTGCAAAGATGGAGGAATTTTTTTTTATGATGAAGATTCCAACAAAATCTAAAAGTACTCAATTCCATGTTTGGAATAGGTTTTGGTTCGCCAGTATAAGCACCTCAATGTTTACTGAAGTATTTAGATGGCAACACACCATACTAGACTCTCCTTCTCGAGAGCACCACGAAAATACCCTCAAAGTAGAAAACTGAGTTCTAGACGCCGCACATAGTACTTTGCATAAAACTATACGTAGAAAACACACAGTACACAGAGAGCACAAACACAGATTTCTTAGGTGGTCATACAAATGTGATCAGACTTACAGTCTATGGAAGACCAGGCCACTATATGCTTTATCAAAGAACATATACAAAACTGTTTGACGGCATTTGGCCTTTCACATAGACACTAACGATAACAATCTCCCACTAAATGCCGATATGGCCAAAGTGTCTATGGGAGAAAAATAAAGAATGATAAAGAATACCTGAGTGTAAGTATACAAGCTATACCTCCCACTTGATGGGCATGTTACACAATATATAAGTAACTATGTAAGATCATGGATCAAGTAACCCCCATCAAGTGACAACAGTGTCGAAAGTTATCCTGTGGTAGAGCTTTAGTCAAAGCTTTTGCAGCATTATCTTGAGTATGAACCTTCTCAAGAATAATGGGTTCAATGGCTAAGCAGTCTCTAGTGAAGTGATATTGCACCTCAGTGTGATTGGTCTTTGCATGATAGACCAGATTCTTAGCCAATGCAATGGCACTTTGACTATCACTGAGCAAACAAGATAAATGCTGAGGTAGACCTATATCACAAGTAAGATGAGAAAGCCACAATGCTTCCTTACATGCCTCACTTGTTGCAACATACTCTACTTCTATAGTGGAAATAGCAGTACATTCTTGAAGGTGAGATCTCCAAGAGATAGTACCTCTAGCAAAATGAAAAATGTACCTTGATGTACACTTACAATTGTCTACACAACTACCATAATTAGAATCTGTGTATCCAATAATGAATGCTTTCCATCTACCCAAGCATAGAAACCTATCCTTAGTGCCACTTAGATATCTCAAAATCATCTTCACCACTTCCTAATGCTTCTTGCCAAGGTTAGACATATATTTGCTCACAACTCCCACTGCAAATGCACTGTCTGGTCTCGTAGCTACCATTGCATACATGAGACTACCAATAGCAGACTCATAGGAATTTTGGTCATGAAATCCTTTTCCTCATTTGATTTGGGGGCAATCATCCTTGCTCAATTTCACATATGTTGATAAAGGTGTACTCAATGCCTTTTCACCCTGCATATTGAACCTGTGTAGTACTTTGAATATGTACTCACTTTGAGACAAGTATATGCATATTTTACTCCTATCACAAGTAATGTGCATGGCAAGAATATGTTTGGTATTCCCCAAATCCTTCATACCAAATGTTTAACTCAACTTCTTTTTGAGAATTGACATGTCATAAGAGGACATCCTACAATCAACATGTCATCGACATAAAGTATCAAGCTGTCGTCTAAGCATCTCTTTGTGTAGAGACAATGATCCTCATCGCTTCAAGAATAGCCTTGAGACTTCATAAAACCATCAAACTTTTGGTACCATTGTCTAGGGCATTGTTTAAGTCCATATAAGCTCTTCTTTAGCTTACAAACTATACTTTCTTTGCCACGAACTACATAGTCATCTTGTTGTTCCATATAGATCTCGTCTATAAGATCTCCATGCAAGAAAGCAGCTTTTACATCCATCTGGATTAGCTCTAAGTCCTCCATTGCAATGAATCCAAGCAACATTCGAAGGGTATTCATTTTGACCATTAGAAAGAAGATTTCCTCGAAATCAACACCATGTTGTTGCTTAAAACCCTTTGCAACAAGTCATCCTTTATACTTTGGAGAAGCGCTATCTTATGTGAATTTCAACTTATATACCCATTTACATGGTAAAGCTTTCCTAACCTTTTGCAAAGGTACTAAATCCCAAGTATCATTCTTGTGAATAGAATCCAACTCACTCTTCATGGCATGCTCCCACTTGACATGATCCTTTGTCTACATGGCCTCTTTGTAGCAAGAAGGCTCACCAACATCTATTAGCATAACAAAATCCAAACTTGGAACATATCTATCAAGTGGATGTGAGACACGTGCAAAGAATCTCAATGTTGCTAAATGAGGACCATTTGCAGACTGATCTGATTGGACATTCTCTTGAACATCTCTATGTGTGTCAAACACCACTCTTCTCACTTCAAGCTCCTTAATGGGTTGTTTATGCATCTTAGACTCATTGAAAATGACATCACTACTTTTCATCACTGACCATGTTTCAGGATCCCATAAGTGATATCCAAATTGTCCTTCTCGACCATATCCAAGAAAAATGCATTTCTTTGACTTATGGTCCAACTTTTGTCCAAAATTCTTGGTTATATGAACAAATTCTTCACACCCAAAAACTTGAAGATGATCATTATATGGTGTCTTCCCTGTCCATAACTCTTATGCCATTCAGATCTTTGGTAGTACTAGGTGAAAGGTTAATCAAGTGAACTGTAGTCAATACTACTTATGCCCAAAAGCCTTGTGAAAGGTTTGCATGATACAACATAGAAACTACTCTATCCTGAATATTTATATTCATCCTTTCAACTACATCATTCTATATTGGGGTATAAGGAGCTGTAAACTCTCTACGAATTCCTCTAGACTAATAGAAAAGGCTGAATTCATGTGAGGTCTACTCACCCCCATTATCTAAACGTAAAGTTTTGAGCTTAGTTCCTTTTTCAATCTCAACTGAACCAAGCCATTTTCTAAAGGTAGGGAATACCTCATCCTTTGATTTGATAGGATATACCCAGACTTTTCTATTACCATCATCTATGAAAGTGAAAAAGTAAAGTGAACCACCTAATGACCTTGTGGGCATAAGACCACACACATCTGTATGAACGAGATATAAAGGCAAAATTGAAGAGTCAATGTGAACTTTATGCACATTCTTAGTTTTCTTTCCATATTGACAATGCTCACAAAATGAAAAATCAAAGAGAGATAACATAGGTAAGTATCCAAAACAAGAAAGATTTTCCATTCCACTACGAGATATGTGGCCCAAATGGCCATGCCAAATACAAGCCATAGGCTATTCAATATTAGCTAACAAGTGTTCTTTCTATAATACAAATAATGGATAAAGTGAGCCAACTTTGCTTCCTTTTGCAATAATCATATTGCCCTTTGATATGCGAAAGGATTGAGCATAGAAAACCACCTTGTAACCAAGGTCATCAAGTTGACCAACTCACATCAAACTACGTGATAATTGAGGTACATGGTGTACATTATGCATAGTAAATTTTGACCCATTAAGAAAGAATGAATTGCACAACCATATCTCCAATCCTGACAATGTCACACTGATAAGGGTCACTAAGTCTCACAGTACCAAGAGAGTTTGCTTCATAAGTAGAGAACCATTCTCTATGTGGTATCACATGGAAAGAAGCATCAAAATTCAACAGGCAGATGTGACAAAGAGAATCATCCATAAGAGCCTCAGTAGGCACAGTATTGTCAAGTGTCAACACATCATCATCATCAAAAATAGCATTGATTTCTTCAATCTTCATGATTGAGGTAGACGGTGCAGGTAACTGTTTAACACACCCATCAAGATTTTGCCCTTTACTTAAGCATTCTTTAACGCATAGCAGTATTTCTTCATGTGTCCTTTCTCATGACAATAATAGCATTTGATATCCCTCTTCCTTGATTTGATTCTCCTCTTATTCTAATTGACCATTCTTTTCGTTGTTCTTGCTCCTGCCACATTGTTGATTCTTTCCTTGGTTAGAATTACAAGCATTATATGCATCTCCACTATGAGTGCCAACCATAGATTTTCTACGAATCTCCTCGTTCAAGAGTGCTCCACATATGTCATCATATAATAGTTTATCATCAGGTGCACTAAGAATTTTTGGGGTGATTCTTAGAGCCATTTTAGAGTACTTTCATGCATAGTTCTCTTTAAACAGGTTCAAGAACATCAAGAAGAGTATTCTTTGTATTTATCCAACAATGAATATCTACCTTTGAAGCTTTGCTTTTAGCCTCACTAGTAAATATACATGTTTCTGGAAAGGTTTCAGTTGTGGTGGGAGCAGCCACCGTAAGTTTATGAAAATTTTTTGAGCCTAAAGAACATAGTTGAAAAACACTTGCAGGTGTTGTTGGCTAGTGTTTGGGCTGTGAATTCAGCCTTCAGGTGCCATTTTACTACATACATTGAGCACATACACACTATGTATGCTTCTGTGGATACTACTTATGTACATCCATGTGGTCATTGATATAATGGTTATGTATTTGCATAAAGCCTTTTACGTTGATAAAGAGGGTTGTGGTGAGGTTTTCTTAACTAGGAGACACCCAGATGTTGGGGTCTCTTCGTTGCAACTTGTTCATAGTGACATCTCTGGTCTTATGTAGACGCCTTAGTTTGGGAACTACCTTTAGTTCATGAATTATATTAATTATTTCTCTAGGCAGGCGTATGTGTACCCATTGAAAGCAAAGTCTGAAGTGTTTATGCACTTGGGAACAATTTCTAATTTTGGTTGAAAATTTATCAGCATGCAAATTGGGCACCCTATGTTTTGATCAAAGGGGGAATACATGCCTTCTAATTTCAATGCATTTTTGGTTGAGCATGGGATAAAACATCAATGTACAATGCTGTATGCACCTCAACAAAATAGAGCTACTGAAAGAAAGAATAGGTCTCCCATGGAGATGGTGAGGTGTATGGTCAAACTTCAAGCTTTAAAACATAGCTTTTGGCTTGAGGTTGTGTTGTTATGTGTGCATCATATGCACCTAACAAGTGTCCCATCAAAGAACTACAACCGATCACTCCATATGAGGCTTGGCATGGGCACAAGCCATTTATTGCTCATTTGTGTGTCTCTCATTGTCTAGCATATGCATTAATGCATGAACAATAACATAGGAAATTAGATGATAAAGGAGTAATTTTTCATTTTTGGTGCAATTTTGAAAGTAAATGCTATCATCTATATCATCAACATACTAAATGCATTTTGGTTATCCATGATGTTGTTTTTGTGGAAGATGCAATTTAGCCATTACTTACATGTACCAAGGAGACATCAGTTAGCTCTAAGGAGGTGTACGACATTTTTCTTCCTCTTTTACAAGTGGATAGTCAAGTGTTAGTCCAAATGAGGCAATTTCTTAGTGTTTATAGGTCCCACATGATGATGTAGTTCCATTTCTAATGCACATTTACATGATGCACTTGTTGATGAGAGGAATGATATGGAGGAGGCAAAAACTCTACCTAAATGGCTATTGAAAACTTTGAGAGATAGCAAATTGGATGCACCTTTGTCATATCATACTCGTTCAGGCTCTAATAGTGCTTCCTTGACATCAGATTGCTATGCAATGACTGCTTCTAGTCTTTGTGATGGGAATGAGCATGTATCTTTTGATGAAGCACAAAAGTCAAAAAATTGGATGACTAATTATGAAGAATGGTACTTGGTCTTTATGTGATTTGCCTCCACGAAAAAACGCCATTGGCACTAAATGGGTATACAAGATAAAACAAAAGGCTGATGGAACAATTGATAGGTATAAAGCTAGGAATGTTGCCAAAGGTTATTCTCAAGAAAGAGGCATTTATTTTTATGAGACTTTTGCTCCCACATGCCAAATGACCACCGTTCATAGCATCTGTGCACTTGTAGCTCATCATGAGTGCCAAATCCTTGTTCATCGCATCACTCCCAAGGGGAATTTGTTGATATATTTAGGTAATGATGTGTGTGAACACACTAGGACCGCCAAGGCTTCTTTTTCCCTCATCAGGAGGTTTTTTTTTTTCCTCGGCTTGTATATGACCTTATTGCCCTAATGAGATACTCATCTTTGTACATTCTAGTGGTAATACATTCAATTGTGTGTTGTGCTCCAAGCTTCTTCTTCTTCTTCCTTGTGTTGTTCACGTGCTTTTGTAGACATCAAACCCCAACAGTTGGTATCAGAGTAGGTTGTCGCTTCATTTAGGGCATCATCGACACCCCTCCAGTCATAGTCTCAAAATCGCATGAAATTTGGTGAGCATACTCAAGCTAATTAGGAGATCAAAACAGCTTCGCTATGTGGTGCCAAAATCGCGATCTGAGCTCGTTTCGACCTCCGAACGCACTATTGAGTGCTTGTGCAAGTAGTTTCATCTTTTTGTGCCAAAGCTATATACAAGTTATGGTTTGCCAGTATAAGCATCTTGATGTCTGCTACAGGTTTAGCAGAACTTGACAGGGTAGTTCTGTTCAACTTTTTGAGATACAATCAATTTTCTGCATCAAGGTATTTTAGTCAGTGGCCATGGCTGAAAGTCATGATGTAGTCCATATGTTGGATGTTGAGGACAAGTTGGATTGTAACAATTACCCATTATGGGCTTATATGATGTGCCATGTATTGGTTGCAAAAGGACTATGGAATATTGTGCAGGGTGTTGAAAAACTTCCTATTACACCTGCAAACACAGTTGTTGAAGGTGATGCAAATGGCATTGAAGAGGAAAATGTTCTTCATGTTCCTATTCATGTTGCGGTTCCTACTACACCTACTGTAGAGTAAAATTGTTAGGATGGTAGAGATGCTCAGGCACATGCATTGATAGCCTTGTCAATCAAATGTGCCGTTATTCATCACATTCACTCTTGTAGAAGAGCTAAGGATGCTTAGTATACACTTACCACTTTACACCAGACAAAGAATGAGGATCGTGTTGCTTATCTCCAAAAATAGTTGGAGAGTGAGCACATGAATGAAGGATATTCCATGGTAAATTTTCTAACAAAGATCAAAGATTTGAAGGAACAATTGATTTCTGCTGATGAAGTCTTGCCTGATAGTTCACTTATGCACACTATTCTGAATGGTCTTCCCGATTCATATCAAAGTTTTGCTTCTACTCTTCATTTGATGAAAGGCAATCCAAGTGCCTTAACATTTGAGGAGTTAGTATCTATTCTATTGCAGGAAGATTAGTCTAGGTAGAACTGGTCCATTATGTGTGTTGCAAATCAAGCTTTCTTGGCTAGTCAGAAGAGCAAAGGTAAATGGAGCTCTTCAACAAGTAAGCAAAAACATGTTAATTTTGCACAATCAAAGAAGGATGACAAAGACAAGAAGAAAATAGAAAAGCAGAAACTGTTTTACAAATACTATAAAGGAATTGATCATGTCATAAAGAGCTATCCAAAGTTGGCTCCGAAAGAGGCAAGGAAGAAAGAGGCTGGAATGGTTGTTGCAGAGGCCTCTACACCCAAAACAGAGTTTTTTAATCTTATACAGAATGAAGAATGGGCATTTAACACTATTTGCAATTATGACCAATCTTCTCATGAATAGTGTATGTTTGCAGTAGAGTCAGATGTTTAGTACTTTGATAGTGGGGCAAACAAAAAAATTACCTCGCAACGCAATTTCTTCACTTCACTTGAGCCTGCCCCTATAGGGAATACTATCACATGTGCCAATAACCCCTCTTATCTTTTCATGGGAGTTGGTAAGATCATTCTGACTACTGTTGATCATAGTTCTTTTACATTGTCGAATACTTTATTTGTGCCAAGGATCAAGAAGAATTTGTTATCAATTTCAACTTTAGCCAAGATTGTCTTGGTTGTGTAATTTGTTGATGATAGATGTACACTTCATGATCTGTCAAATGGAAACATCATTATTACTTCTAGCATTTTATGTCGTGGGTTGTATAAGCTCATAGACTATGAAAAATCTATGAATGATTTAGCATGTGCAGTACATGATTCTCAGGCTATGTCAGATGCAAAGCTTTGGCATGCACGCTTTAGTCATTTGAATTTTGCTAGTTTACTACACCTGCAAAAATTTGAAATGGTGTCCCCTCTACCCAAGCTTGAGGCACTTGATAAACATGTGTGTGAAGGCTGTATTTTGGAAAAAGTGCAGCGTTCCTCATTCCCAAAAGATGGTTCTGTTCGAGCTACTTAGAAATTGCAGCTTGTTCACAATGATGTATGTGGTCCTATGCAAACAGCCTCTTTTGGAAATTATCTTTACTTCGTAACTTTCATTGATGATTTTTCCATGCATGCATGGGCATATCAATTGAAAGCAAAGTCTGGAAGTTTTTATGTGCTTCAAACAGTTTTTGGTTTTGGATGAAAATCTATCAACATGTAAAATGGGCACCCTCCATTCTAATCGAGGGGAGGAATATATGTCTTCTGACTTTAATGCATTTTTGGCTGAATGTGGGATAAAACATCAGTGTACAGTGCCGTATACACCTCAACAGAATGGAGTTGCTGAACAGAAGAAATGTCAATCATGGAGATGGTGAGGTGTATGGTCAAGAGTCAAGCTTTACCACATAGTTTTTGGCTTGAGGCTATTATGTGTGCAACATATGTATTTAATAGGTGTCCCACTAAAGCATTGCAGTCTATCACTCCATGTGAGGCTTTGCATGGTCATAAGCCATCTATTGCTCACATGCATGTTTTTGGTTGTTTGGCATATGCATTAGCGCCTAAAGTGGTGAAATGTATTTTTGTAGGGTACAGTTCTAAGAGCAAAGGCTATTGTCTATATCATCCATAGACTAAATGCCTTTTGGTTAGTCGTGATGTTGTTTTTGTGGAAGATGCTATTCAACCATTACTTTCATGCACTAAGGAGACATCAATTAGCTCCAAAGATATGTATGACACTTTACTTCCTCTCTGTACAAGTGGACAGTCTAGTGTTGGTCCTAATGAGGCAACTTCTCAAACTTTACATGTTTCATGTGATGATGCAGATCATTTCATTTCTGATGCAGATTTACGCGATGCACTTATTGATGAGAGAGATGATATTGAGGAGGCAAAAACTATGCCAAAATGGCTAGTGCAAATATTGCATGACAACAAATTAGATGCACCTCTATCATATCATACTTGTTATGGCTCTCATAGTGCTTCATTTGCATCAGATTGATGTGCTATGGCTACCTCTAGTCTTTGTGATGATAATGATCCTATTTTGTTTGATGAAGCACAAAATTCTGAAAATTGGATGGCTGCTATGCAATTAGAATATGGTGCTATCACGAAAAATGGTACTTGGCCTTTATGTGACTTGCGTCCTGGCAAGAAGGCCATTGGCACTAAGTGGGTATACAAGCTGAAGCGTAAGCCTGATGGAACAATTGACATGTATAAGGTTAGGCTTGCCGCAAAGGGATATGCTCAAGAAAGATCCTTGATTTTGATGAGACCTTTGCTCGTACATGTTGAATGACTACTGTTCGTAGTATTTGTGCACTTGCAACTCATCATGGTTGGAATATACATCAGTTGGACATTAAAACTACATTTCTGAATGGTGACTTGCATGAAGAAGTGTATGTTTTTCATCCCCATGGCTTTATGCAAAAAGGGCATGAAAACAAAGTGTGCAGGTTGAAGAAGGCATTATATGGTTTAAAGCAAGCAACACGTGCTTGGTATGAAAAGATACATGCCTATCTGATTGCACATGGTTTTGAGAATAGTCCAACTGAAAGCATCGTATATGTTAAGCATGCAAATGATGTGCTTCTGATCATTGTTGTCTATGTTGATGACATGCTCCTCACTGGTCCTCATGAGAAGCATATTGCTGATTTTAAGGTTGATTTGCATGCCTCATTTGAGACGTCAGATTTGGGGCATTTGCATCATTATTTCGGCATTCAATTTATGCAAGTTGATGGTGGAATAGATTTGTGTCAAACAAAATATATTGAAACATTATTGCAATGTTTTGGCCTTGAAGACTGCAAACCTATTGCCACTCTTATGGAGATAGGTTTATGATTGAGTCTTCATGATGCTGGAGATGCATTTGATGCTATTCTCTATCACCAAGCTATCGGATGCTTGATTTACTTATGCATTACTCGGCCAGATATTTAGTTTGTTATCTCACAAATGAGCAGGTCTATGCATTGCCCATGTGTCAAACATTGGCAAGAAGTCAAGCGCATCTTTTGCTAGTTGAGTGGTACTTGGCTACTTGGATTGTTTTATCCTAAGGGGGATCAATACGGTCACGTTTACATTTTTCTAACTTTGATTGGGCTGGTTGCTATGACACTCGTGTGTCCACTAATGGCTTTTGCTTCATGCTTTAGTTCATGTATATCTTGGTTGAGAAAGGAGCAGCCTATTGTGGCCACTTCCAGTTGTGAGGCTAAGTATAGGGTAGCTTTCACAGCGACTAGTGAGTGTGTGTGGCTTAGATGTCTTATGGTTGATTTGGGTGTTGGTCAGTCTTTTGCCACCAGCATCTTCACTGACAGTCAGAGCACATTGACAATCGCGAGGAACCTTGTGTTCCATGCTCGCATTAAGCACATTGAGGTGCATTATCATTATGTCAGGGAGAGGTTCTCTACTGGAGAGATCAACTTGGCATATGTGCCCATGTAAGAGAACATTGTAGACCTTTTCACGAAGGATCTGCCTATGGAGAAGTTTGAAGCTTTCCACAAAGCTTTGGGCTTACTTCCTTTTGTGGATTGATTCCACATAGCTTGGCACTTCCTTATACATGAGTGCTAGCTCCTTGTTCATTGCATCACTCCCAAAGGGATTTATTGATATATTTAGGTAGTGATGTGTGTGAGCACACTAGGACCACTGGGACACTTTTTTCCCTCTTTAGGAGGTTTTTTTCCCCTGTCTTGTATATACGCCCATTGTCTTAATGGGATGCTCATCTTTGTACATTCTAGTGGTAAGACATTCAATTGTGTGTTGTGCTCCAAGCTTCTTCTTCTTCTTACTTGGGTTGTTCGCGTGCTTCCACAGACATCAAACTCCAACAATCATGGTTGGAATGTACATCAACTGAACATTAAAAATACATTTTTGAATGGTAACTTACATGAAAAACTGTATGTATTTTAGCCCCATGGTTTTATGTAGAAAGGGCATGAAAACAAAGTGTCCAAGTTGAAAAAGGCATTATCTGGTTTGAAGCAAGCACCATGTGCTTGGTATTAAAAGATACATGCCTACTTGATTGCAAATGATTTTGATAACAATCCAACTGAGATTACCTTATATGTTAAGTGTGCAGATGATTTACTTTTGATCATCATTGTATATGCTGATGACATGCTGCTCACTAGTCCTAATGAGAAGCATAGTGCTGAATTTAAGGCTAATTTGCATGCCTCTTTGGAGATATTAGATTTGAGGCATTTGCATCATTAGTTGGGCATTCAATCTATGCAAGTTGGTAGTTTAGGCATAAGTGCTTTGTCTCAAGTGAAACATTTTGGAAATGTCTCCCCTATACCTAAGTAAGGTCTCTAGTTCTTAATGTTTTTTGTTGTATTTCCTTATTGAAACTATGTCTTCAAGGCCTCCTTCATTAAGTCCCAAGTAGTAAAATGGTTGTTGGCAAATTGACTAAACCATTTATTTGCGAACCCCTCCAATATTGTTGGGAAAGTACTTAAAAATACATATTCCCTTCCCATTAGCCCCTTGTTTTGCAAAGGGCTAAAAATCTTCTACATGCTCATCAAGGTATTTGTTCTTGTGCCACCACCATTTTTACTGACAACTAAAGTGCATTGGCAATTGCGAGTAACCCTATGTTCCATGATAACACAAAGCACATTGAGGTGCTCTGTAAGGAATTGAACTCACAACCTCTTGGTTAGGAATGTGATGGGCTAACCACTTGCCCCAAAAGCCATGGTTGAGGATTACTTCCTAATCCTCTCTCTTAGGGTGTGGTTCAACCATCTCCTACCAGGATTATGTTACATTCTTCCCCCCTTGAACTCCTAGGGAATGTACCCTGACCAGCTATGGGACTGGCAGGATGTACCCTGGATGTACCCTGGCAGGATGTACCCTGACCAGCTATGGGACTGGCAGGATGCACCCTCACACAGTTTCTTGAACACTCAATCAAGTGCCACCCAAGGATTCCCAAGGAATTCAAACTTCCAACCTAGCTCATTGGAAAGTTCATTCCGAGAGCTTTCCAACGGTATATTACACGCCTCAATCCGACCTACGGATTGGGAGATACACCCCAATCATTGTAAGGTCCATCATTGAAATCGACGCGCGCCTTCCACAATTCCTACCCTTTCACATGGAGGATGCCCAAGCGCCTTTTTTAGAGGCCATTGGATCATTCCACCTTGCCCAAGCCTACTTCCTAGGCTCTGATACCAATGTAAGGAATTGAACTCACAACCTCTTGGTTAGGAATGTGATGGGCTAACCACTTGCCCCAAAAGCCATGGTTGAGCATTACTTCCTAATCCTCTCTCTTAGGGTGTGGTTCAACCATCTCCTACCAGGATTATGTTACATGCTCTATCATCATTATGTCAGGGAGATGTTCTCTATTGAAGAGATCAGTTTGGCTTATGTGCCCACACATGATTATGTTGCAGAAATTTTCACAAAGGCTCTGCCTAGGGAGAAGTTCGAAGCTTTTCACAAAGCTTTGGAATTTACTTCTTTTTGTGGATTGATCTCTTTCCACACAGCTTGGCACTTCCTTATACATGGGTGCCAACTCCTTGTTCATTGCATCACTTCTAGGGGGGATTTATTGTATATTTTAGTAGTGGTGTGTGAACACACTTAGGAACGTCGAGGCACTTTTTTCCCTCTCTAGGAGTTTTTTTCCACCAGCTTTGATGGAGAGTGTTAATCTCCAAAATAACAAGCTATCTTTGATGTTAGAACACTTCTATATCAAGGATAACTCAAAACCTTGATCAATTTGGAAGACCAATGTCAAACTTATCAAAATTTGCACTAACTGTGAAGAGAGTCACTAATCATAAAAGTCTGCTGCACATAACTCACTCATTAACTAACCAAATGTGTAAAGTTTTTTATGAAACCATAAGGTGTTGCCTAAAGATTGCGAACCTTCTCCAAGTTAAATCATCTCAAAAGATTCAGTAGATGTTGAAAAATGATCCAAAAAATTCACCTATGTCTAAAACTGTACTTCTCTAGAGTCGACTTTGATACCTGTAACTTTTAATGCTATAGTTTTCTCAAACTACAATCTGTTTATTCAAATGCTTTTAGCCATAGGTAGCTTACCTTCCAACTTAAAGAATGAGCTTGCTTGCTCAAAACTTTACACTGTGGAAGGAGAACTGACCAAAACATTAGCATCGAATTTTGCACCTGTTGCAATTTCACTTCTTCACATTTACACATGTAGATGTTCCTACTCTCAATTCTCTCAGCCTGATCACAATTAGGATCTAAAAAAATGTACAGAGGTCAGCCAACTATAGAATTAGACTTGTACAAAAGTATTTCACAAAAGATTAAACACAGAAGGAGTACTCAGCAAAAGATCATGCGCAATTTTTCTTCTTCTGTGAAAAATGTTACATCTAAATGATGAGAGATATCTTCTACACTTTTAAAGTGTATAGTGAATCTTAAAACTTCTAATTCTTCTCATCTCATGCTCTCTCATACTTGTCCTGACTTTTTACTTATATATATAGACATGTATGTACAAGCTTATGGCCATACAAAAGGTATAAGTGAGCTGACTACAAATTAATGTACATATGTATACAAGTCTTCATTTCCTAAACATACTCTATCTTCAATCTTCAATTGTTGATCTTTTCTTCATCCTTTGACTTCAAGTCTTTATCCAAAACATCAATTGGTGGTTGAGTTGCACCAATAGTTCCCCCTCAATCATCAATTGAGGTTTTCTCTATCTTCTTTATACCTGCCATATCTTTGAATCTTTGTAGCTTTGGTCCATCCAAGCTTTTGGTTAGCATATCTGCAATCTGATCTTTTGTTGAAGTATGTATGACTTCAATCTCTTTATCAATCACCTTCTCTCTTAAGAAGTGATACTGAATCTCAATATGTTTAGTCCTGGCATGAAAAACAGGATTAGCAGCTAGATACAATGAACTCATATTATCTCCATGAATAGTGGGTGTACTCTAATTGATGTCAAAACTCTTCATGAGAGTCTTCAACCATATGACTTCCTTTGCAGCTTCAACCATACCTTTATACTCTGCCTCTGTAGATAATAAAGCAACTGTATGTTGCTTCTTAGAACACCAAGAGATTAACTTATCTCCCACATAACATAAGTATCCATATGTTGATCTCCTATCATCAGGATTATCTGTCCAATCTGTATCACTATATATCTTGATGTTTGTATCTAATGACATCCTGCTCAAAAGTTAGCATGTGTCCTAGCAACTGATTTAAATCAGGAGTGAAATGATCTAGTGACAATTCAGTAGACAAAATGAATGGTTTCCATTTCTCATCTCCTCTCAAACCTATGAGGATTTGCCTTACCAATTTAGCCTCCTCAATATCTTCATCAACTACTCCTAATGCATGTGCAATGTCCTTCATACATGTTACATAATCAGAAATGGATTGAGAGGCCTTCTTCTTGAATGTGGTAAACTCTGCCCACAAAGATGCCTTCCTTGACTTTGTAGTGTTTTGGAAATGCTCCTCCAAAGCATTCCATATATCACTTGCACTTGCAAGACCTCTAATATGAGGTATCAAGTAGTCATTGACTCCCATGTAGATAATGCTCCTTGCTTGAGCATCCTTCTTCATCCAAGTCTTCAAATTTGAGAGTTCATCCCTAGTTGGAACACTAGGATCTTTGAATTGTGGTTTTTCTTCTTCACTTGTGATGTAACCTATCAGGTCTTTGCTCATGATATGAGCTTCCATCCTCATTGACCAAGATGGATAGTTTTCTCTATCCAGTTTCCCTATCTGAAGAGAATCTACCATCCTTTGTTCATCTGTGTATTAAATTCTTCAAGCTTTATGAGGAATAGGTGTACGTTTACTTCGAATGAAGTTCCTTTTGATCTTCTTGATAAATTCAGGCCTCCTTCTCAAGCTTTTCCTTTAAACTTTCACCTTTTGAGCCTTTAGATGTTGATTTCTGTATGACTGCAGCAATCGGGGTCCTCCTTTCTTCTATTTTGATGATTCCTGTTCTGATACCACTAATGGAGAGTGTTAATCTCCAAAATAACAAGCTATCCTTGATGTTAGAAATTTCTATATCAAGAATAACTCAAAACCTTGATCAATTTGGAAGACCAATGTCAAACTTATCAAAATTTGCACTAACTATGAAGAGAGTCACTAATCAGAAAAGTCTGCTACACATAACTCACTCATTAACTAACCAAATGTGTAAAGTTTCTTATGAAACTTTGCATAAGTTGTTGGCTAAAGATTGCACACCTTCTCCAAATTAAATCATCTCAAAAGATTTAGTAAATCTTGAGAAATAATCCAAACAATTCACCTATGTCTAAAATTGTACTTCTCTATAGTCGACTTTGATACCTGTAACTTTTAATGCATAGTTCTCTCAAACTACAATCTGTTTATTCAAATGCTTTTAGCCATAGGTAGCTAACCTTCCAAGAATGAGTGCTTGCTTGCTCAAAAATTTACACTATAGAAGGAGAACTGACCAAAACATTAGCATCGAATTTTGCACCTGTTGCAATTTCACTTCTTCACATTTACACATGTAAATGTCCCTACTCTCAATTCTCTCAGCCTGATCACAATTAGGATCTGAAAACTTGTATAGAGTTCAATCAACTATAGACTTAGACTTTTACAAAAGTATTTCACAAAAGATTAAACACAGAAGGAGTACTCAGCAAAAGATCGGGCACAATTTTTCTTCTTCTCTGAAAAATTTTACATCTGAATGATGAGAGAGATCTTCTACACTTCTAAAGTGTCTAATGACTCTTACAACTTCTAATTCTTCTCATCTCATGCTCTCTCATACTTTTCCCAACTTTTTACTTGTATATATAGGCATATATTTACAAGCTCATGGCCATACAAAAGGTATAAGTGAGCTGGCTACAAATTAATGTACATATGTATACAAGTCTTCATTTCCTGAACATACTCTATATTCAATCTTCAATTGTTGATCTTTTCTTCATCCTTTGACTTCGAGTCTTCATGCAAAACATCAATTGGTGGCTGAATTGCACCAACAAGCTTGTATATATGCCCATAACCCTAACGGGTGACTTATCTTTGTACATTCACCTAGTAAAAATTTAGTATTGTGTTGTGCTCCAAGCTTCTTCTTCTTCCTTTTGTTGTCTCTGTGCTTCCACACACCTCAAACTCCAACAACCATCACATTTGGATGGTGCCAAAGCCCCAAGATTGACTCTCTACTTGATTCTGATATCAAAAGATCTTATTTTGAGTTGATCATATCATCGATGACATCAGCAATTTGTAATCGCCCTTCAACATTGATATAAGGAGGGATTGGCCATTCATACCCTCAGTCTCGCAAATGCTAGTCTTGGGAGCTCAAGGAGCCACAATCGCCAAGCAAGTACTTTCCAAGTTCCATTTCTAGTTCTAGTCTTGTTCCTTGCTCTAGTCTTGTCTAGTCTAGTATTTGAGACATTCCATCTTGTCCACTTGTAATCTTGTAATACAAGATCATGTCTAGTCATTTCTTGTACCTAGTCCATCTCTCTCAAGGGAGTTCTTATTATGTAGACATCTTGCTTCATACCTATGATCCTAGGTTGTTTCATCTCTTGTATCATGTCTAGTCCAATTATCCATACCTATTAGTCATAGGTTGTGGGAATCTTGTAATCAAACGTATAGTTTTGAAATCTTATGCAATCTAGTCAGAGGGCACAATTTAGTGCTCCCTTGATAATGCATAGGTTAGTAGTTGAGTGATTGTACCTGATGGCCACATGTGCACACTAGATCACTCTAGAGAGTATCTATTTTGGAGGGAAAGGGGATAAGAATGATGGGAGGTGATGGATATACACAAATCTTGGTTGTTCCAACAATATAAGAGAAAAATCAGTCGAAGTTGTGAAACTCTTTGAAATTGAGAACATGGGAAAGATTCTCTAGATAAGAACATCAATATTATTTAAGTAAATCTTGTAATTTTTTAAATCAAAGAATTGTTTTGGTCCCAAATTCCATTACAAGCATTCACATCATAATCTTGTTAGTATATTTTGTTGTCAGGACCACCAAGGCACTTATTTCCAACTTTAGGAGGTCCCCCCCTTTATATATATGCATATAACCCTAATGAGCTACTAATGTTTTGTGAATTTCACCTAGTAACTCAGTATTTTGCTCCAAGATTCTTCTTTCTTATGTTGTTTGCATGCTTCTCTAGTCTTCAAACTCCAATAAATAGTATCAGAGCATGTCACAATTTTCTATAGGGCATTGTTGACACCCTTTTAGGAATTATCTCAAAATCACATGAAATTTAGAAAGCATACACAACAAATTGAATCGAACGTATTTCAGCCTCTCAATGCACCATCACATCAATTATCTAATCAATTATGTCCTTTTATGTTGAACATATATAAAGTTTTTGGTTTGCGAATACAAGTCCCTCAAAGTCTACTATAGGTATAACGAGGCTCAATTGGGTATTTGCGTTTAAGTTTTTTGAGAAACAATCAATTTTCTACATTAGAGTATAGTCATTGGCTATGGCTAAAAGTAATGATGTATTTCATGTGTTGGCTATTAAGGATAAATTGGATGGTTCTAACTACCCATATGGGCATACATGTTCCATCATGTATCGGTAGCAAGAGGCTTATGTTAGGGGAGCACTAGATTGTGTCCTTTGACTAGATTTGAACAAGATTTTGGAAATATACTTTTGATAACATATCACCACACAGGGGAAATAATACAAGAATATAGAATTGTTATAAGAATTCCCACAACATGAGACTAATGGATATGGATCGTTGGACCAGACAACATACAAGAGATCCCACAACTCTGGATCGTAGACATGAAAAAAGAGATTTGTGTTACAAGAACTCCCTTGAGAGAGATGAACTAGGTACAACAAATAGCTGAATAGGATCTCATACTACAATAGTACAAGAGGACCAGAAGGGTTATCCACAATACTAGACTAAATAGGACTAGACCAAGGAACAAGACTAGAACTTGAGCCACAAATTAAAAGTACTTACTTGAAGATTGTGACTCATTGAGCTCGCAAGATTGGCATTGGCAAGACGAAGGGTGCACATGGGCAAACCCTTCTTATATAGGTGTTCAAGGGCAGCTAGGAAATAATGATCTCATCGATGATATCAACAATCCAAAACATGACCTTTGGATAGAAAAATCAAGCAAGTAGAGAATCGATCTTAGGGTGTTGGTAGGTTCCAGATGTGATGGAAGCATTAGTTTCTACAAATTTTGAACCAATCATGAGATATAGAAATTCACATGGAATCCAACACTACAAGAGAATGGGGCCCATAATGATGCTCCTTAAAAAAAGGGAAGTGTCGCTATGCAATGCTCTTGATATAGAGCATCACATAAATGGCACCCAAAAAAAGAAAATGGACTTCACATCACTTATGCAATGCTTTTTAAAAGCATCATAACTTACTGACATTTTTTGTGATGTTGGCAAACTACATGCAATTCACATGCTTCACATAATCGATGCTAAAGCAATAAAAATTAATAAATCAATTTCTTCCGACACCATTGTGTCAGGAGGGCATTGTAGAGGCAAGCATTCACACATAGGTAACACACACACACACACACACAGACGGAGAGAGAACACATGCATGCATACACACATACATGCATACACACATACATGCACACATACAATGCTCTCGATATAGAGCATCACATAAATGGCACACTAGAAAAAGAAAAAGGACTTCACACCGCTTATGCAATGCTTTTTAAAATCATCATAACCTAGTGACATTTTTTGTGATGTTGGCAAACTAGATGCAATTCATATGCTTCACATAATCGATGCTAAAGCAATAAAAATAAATAAATCAATTTCTTTCGACACCATTGTGTCAGGAGGGCATTGTAGAGGCACGCATTCACACATAGGCAACACAAACACACACACACAGACTGAGAGAGAGCACATGCATGCATACATACACATGTGCATATACACATGCATACACACATACATGCACACATATAAGCACATGCATACATACATACACACATGCATACATACATACATGCATGCATACATGCATACACACATGTATATATCACACACATTCACATACATAACATACACATGACACACACATGCATACACACACATACACATACATACATACATACATACACAACACACACATACACATAGACACACACACATGCAAACATACACACATGCATACATGCATGCATACACACATATGCACATATATACATACACACACATGCATACATGCATACACATACATGCATACATACACACATTCATACATGCATGCATACACACACATGTGCATATATCCCATACACATGCACATAAATACATACAAATCACACCAATACACGCATACACACACATGGACATACATAGATACAAATCACACACACATGCATACATGCATGCATATATCACACACACATTCACATACATACATACACATCACATGCACATGCATACGTACACATGAATACATGCATGCATACACACACATGTAAATAGATGCACATACACACATATATCAAACACACGTGTAGATATATACATACAAATTACACACACATGCATGCATACATATGCACATATGCACAAACATACATACACCACACACACACATGCACATACATACTACATATCACACATATGCATACATACATACATGCATACATAGACACACATGCATGCATACATACATACATGCATATACACATACATACACACATGCATACACACATACACACACATCACATATGCATGCATACATACATACACACATGCATACATACATACATGCATGAATATGCACACATGTATATATCAAACACATGCACATACATACATACACATCACACACACATAATACATACATACATACACATCACACACACATAATACATACATACACATCACACATACATAGACATACATGCATATATACATGCATGCATATACACACATATGCACAGATAGACATACACACATGCATACATTCACACATGCATACATGCACACATGCATGCATACACACATGCATATATTCCATACACATGCACATAAATACATACACATCACACAAACATGCACATACATACATACACATCACACATACATGCATACATACACATGCATACACACACATTCACATACATACATACACATCACACACACATGCATTCACACTCACGTGAGAGTGCACTATGGTGCATCACCATCAAAATACTTCAACTTGGTCTTCCATACAACAACTCCATTATGTTGAGGTGTATATGGCACTATACAATAATGTTTTATCCCACATTTAGCTAGAAATGCATTAAAATCAGAAGACATATATTCCCCCCTCGATCAGAACAGAGGGTGCCCATTTTACATGCTAACAAATTTTCAGCCAAAAGTAGAAACTATTTGAAGTACATAAACACTTTGGACTTTGCTTTCAATGGATATACCCATGCACCGCTTGGAAAAATCATCGATGAAAGTCACGAAGTAAAGATAGCTGCCAAAAGAAGGTGTCTGCATAGGACCACAGAAATCACTATGAACAAGCTGAAATTTCTGAGTAACTCAAACTAAACCATCTTTTGGGAAGGAGGACCGCAGCATTTTGCCCAACATACAACCTTCACATACATGTTTACCATGTGCCTCAAGTTTGGGCAGGGAGGACACCATTTCAGATTTCTGCAAGTGTAGCAAACTAGCAAAATTCAGATGACCAAAGCATGCATGCCAAAGATTTGCATCTGACATAGCCTGAGAATCATGTACTTCACATGTTGAATCATTCATAGACCTTTCATAGTCTATGAGCTTATACAGCCAACGAAACAAAATGCTAGAAGCAATAATTTGACAGATCACGAACTGTACATCTCCCATCAACAAATTCCACAACCAAGCCAATCTTGGCTAAATCTAAAATTGATAACATATTCTTCTTGATCCTTGGCACAAATAAAGCATCCAACAATGTAAAAGAACTACCATCATGATCTTACCAACTCCCATGATAGGATAAGAGGAGTTGTTGGCACATGTGACAATATTCCCTATAGGGGCAGGCTCGAGTGAAGTGAAGAAATTGTGCTACAAGGTAATATGTTTGGTTTCCCCACTATCAAAGTAGCTGAGTCTACTGCAGACATACATTGTTCATGAGAAGATGGGTCATAACTGCAAACAGTGGTAAATGCCCATTCTTCATTTTGCACAAGATTAGCAGACTCTGTTTTGGGTGTAGAGGCCTATGCAACAACCATTCCAGCCTCTTTCTGTCTTGCCTCTTTAGCAGCCAGTTTTGGAGAGCTCTTTATGACATGATCATTTCGATAACAATATTTGCAAAACAATTTCATCTTTTCTATTTTCTTCTCATCTCTGTCATCCTTCTTTGATTATGCAAAATTAGTAGATTTCTACTTACTAGTGGAAGAGATCCATTTACCTTTGCCCTTCTCACTAGCCAGAAAAGCTTGATTTGCAACACACATAATGGACCTGTTCTGCCTAGATTGATTTTCTTGCAACATAACAGATATTAACTCCTCAAATATTAAGGCATTTGCATTTCCTTTCATCATTAAACAAAGAATAGAAGCAAAACTCTAGTATGGATTGGGAAGACCATTCACAATAGTCTCCACAAGTGAACTGTCAAGCAAGACTTCATCAGCAGAAATCAATTGTTCCTTCAAATCTTTGATCTTTGTCAGAAAACTGTCCATGGGATCTCCTTCATTCATGTGCTCACTCTCCAACTGTTTTTGGAGATAAGCAACACGAGCCTCATTCCTTGCATATTATAAAGTGGTAAGTGTATCCCAAGCATTCTTAGCTATTTTGCAAGAGCAAATGTGAGGAATAATGGCATGTTTGAGAGATAAAACTATCAATGTGTGTGCCTGAACATCTCTGCCATCCCAATGAATTTGCTCTATAGTAGGTGCAATAGGAACTGGAGCATGAACAAGAACATGAAGAATATCATCATCTTCAATGTCATCTGCATCACCTTTAGCAACTGTGTTTGCAGGTGTAATAGGACGTTTTTCAACACCCTGCACTATATTCCACAATCCTTTTGCAACCAATACATGATGCATCATATAAGACCATAATGGGTAATTGGTACCATCCAACTTAACCTCAACAATCAACATACAAAATACATCACTACTTTCAACCATGGCCATTGATTAAAATACCTTGATGCAAAAAATTGTCTGTATCTCAAAAAGTTGAAGAGAACTACCCCATCAAGTTCTGCTAAACCTATAGAAGACTTTGAGATGCTTATACTGGTAAACAAAAACATGTATATATCTTTAGCACAAAAAGACAAAATTGCCTATACAAGCACTATGATAGTGCGTTTGAAGGTTAAAACGAGCTCAAATCGTGATTTGAGCACCACAATGCAAAGCAGTTTTGATCTCCTAATCACCTTGAGTATGCTCACCAAATTTTGTGCGATTCTGAGACTGTGACCGGAGGGATGTCGACGATACCCTAGATGAAGTGGCAACCTGCTCTCATACCAATTCTTGGAGTTTGAGGTCGACGGAAGCATGCAAACAACACAAGGAAGAAGAAGAAGCTTGGAGCACAACACACAATAGGCGTATATACAAGTCGGGGGAAAAAACCTCCTAAAGAGGGAAACAAGTGCCTCGGTGGTCCTAGTGTGTTCACAGACATCAGTACCTAAATATATCAACATACTAACCAAAATGTACTTAGACTATGGACGATACAAAAGATAGTCTTTGCTTTCATAATTGTACCCAACAAAAATATATTTCATTGCCTTATCATCCAATTTTATATGTTGTTGTTCAGAAACTAATGCATATGCTAGGCAATCAAACATATGCATATGAGCAATAAATAGTTTGTGACCATGCCAAGCCTCATATGGAGAGATTGATTGTAGTGCTTTGGTGGGACATGTTGATATATTTAGGTAGCAATGTGTGTGAACACTCCAGGACCACCGGGGCACTTTTTTCCCTCTTTAGGAGGATTTTCTTCTCGGCTTGTATATACACCTATTGCCCTAACGGGCTACTTATCTTTGTACATTCTAGTGGTAATACATTTAGTATTGTCTGTTGTGCTCCAAGATTCTTCTTCTTCCTTGTGTTGTTCGCCTGCTTCTGCAGACGTCTAACTCCAACAATTGGTATCAGAGCAGGTCACCGCTTCATCTAGGGCGTTGTCTACACCTCCGGTTGCAGTCTCAGAATCGCACGAAATTCGAGAGTTACCTTGAAGTTATATTGTCCTTTGCTGTTGCATTTGTGAACCTCCCTCTTGTTTTGTAGCTCCTCTTTTGCTTTGATTTAAATCCAACTATGTTGGTGAACCTTCAGTACCAAGTTTGCTCTAATACCAACTGTGGAGAATGATTTCTCCTACGTGCAGTGAACCCTTGTATGTCAAGCACTTGGACAAATAGATGCACCTTATATAGCTTGCTGCTATCAACGAAAAACTCAAATGGACTTATGCCTCTAGCCACTCAAATTAGACAAAGAGAGCTTTCTTAAAAGCTATAAATAACTTAATTTGGACAAGTTTTGATTTGGAAATGCAATTGACAAAGATGAACTACCTATCCACATAAGTATGCTAAAGAATTGAACTTCACTCTCGAATTGATAACTCCCTGAATATATATCCTCTGAGGAAGATATTTGATACAAAAAACTTACACACAAATAGCTTTCCAACAAACTAAAAATCAAGTACTTTGGATGTGCTTTGGTCAGTGAACTCAACTGAACAAAATAGACCACCTGCACACATAAGTATATTAAAAAACTGGACTTCACTCTCTGATAGATATCTCACAGAATATAAATTCTTTGACTTAGATATTTGAGATGAAGAAAGTAAATGCAAAGAGCTTTCTAACAATAAAAAAATCAAGCAATTTTGATTTTTTTTCGTTGGGAAACTTAACTAACCAAAATAGACTACCTATCTACATAGGTATGCTTAAAAAGTAGACTTCCCTCTTTGACTGCTATCTCACAAAATATATAACCTTTGAAAGAGATATTTGAGGGAAAGAAAGTGCATGAGATAAGCTTTCCAATGAGTGTTTAAATGCAAGAAATGGTTACATATACACTGAGATATGAGCTTCACAAGAGAGCTATATACAACATGATGTGCGATTGGAAGGAGTCTATGGGAAAACAAAATGACAAAATGACCAGATCCGATTATTAGGAGCTCTTGCCTCTTTATCTACTTGTTTAGAACATGCTCCCACTCCACTTTTATAACCAATGAGCATGTGAAGAAGTTTGTGCCTCCTTCTTAACTCACCACTTTCATTTGATTGCCCACTACATATCACTTACTACAAGGTAGATATTGTATCTTTTACTCATCATGAATTTTGACTATACTTTTTTTTTCTTTTTCTATTATTTTCCTTTATCATCATATTTGGTAAATTTATCCAAGCATAGCTCATGTGAAAATGAGCTTGTACATTTGTCTTCAACACTCCCCCTCAAGCTCATTTGGGAGTTATCTTCAACCATGTCCTGCAAATTTATCACATCCTTGAAACCTTTGAGTTTAGAAGCATCCAAGAACTTTGTAAACATATTTGCAACCTATTCTTTGGTTCTAATGAACTTTATCTCCACATATTTGCTCAATACCTTGTCCCTTACATAATGGTAGTGGACCTCTATGTGTTTGCTCCTTGCATGAAACATATGATTGCTTGCCAAGTAAGCACTTGACATGTTATCACCATATATAGGGATGGTTCCAACTTGCACATCAAGATCAGCCAAAAACTTTTTAATCCACATTGCTTCACATGTGGCAAATGCTAATCCTCTATATTCAGCCTCCATGGATGAAAGTGCAACAGTAGGTTGTTTCTTTGAGCTCCATGTGATAGGTTTGCTTCCTATCATGAACACATAACCTGAGGTTGATCTCCTATCTTCCTTTGAACTTGCCCAATCAGCATCGCTAAAGATTTTGACATGAAATTCTTCATCAAACTTGTAAAACAAAGCATGATTAACTGTATGCTTTATGTATCTCAACACTCTCTTGGTTGAATTTAAATGTTCACTTGTCGGGGCTTGCATAAACTGAGAAAGTACAACATAAGATAAATCAAGTCTTGTAATGTTTTCATAGATTAATGATCCTACAATGCTTCTATATGTTGTTACATCTTCCAATAGTTCTCCATCATTTGAGCAAATTTTTGTATTTGTGTCCATGGGTTGAGTGAGTGGTTTGCATTCACTCATTCCAAATATGAAAAGAACATCCAACAAGTACTTCCTTTGCATCAAGTAGATGCCACTTTTTCCATAAACAAATTCGATTCCTAAAGAATATTTTAGCTCTCCAAGATCTAAAATTTTGAACTCCTTACCAAGCTTCCTTTTGATATCTTTGTTGGGGCTTCACTCACTAATTAGGCATGGATATATGAAGACATATGAAGACATATGATGGAGGAAAGAAGAAGTGAAGAAAAGACCTACAGAAAATCAAGCCTAAGTGAAGGGACAATTTCACTATTGTAAATTAGTGCAAAATTAGAGTCTAGTTTTTATTTGATCTTCAGAACTTACGAGTTCAAGTATAGAAGAATGTAAACCATAGGTATATAAGTTAATTTGAGTCAAAAACATGTATGAGAGAACTCAATTTTGTAATCTGTGTGAGTAGAGAAAAGTCGTGTCTTTTCTGAGAGAGATGGTGAGAGAAAACTTCTGAGTCTGAGAGAGTTTTCCATGGCTATGAGCAAAATTAGGCCAAGCCATTTTGTATACATCTTCTCTGATAATCAACACATGTTTGTGTAGAAGGATTGAGTCTAATTCCTCTTGTACATTGAGTTCCAAGTCATTTCATATGACTGTGTAAGGTAGTTGACAGTTACGACTTTTCTGGCGCACATTTGACTGATCTTCTGAAGGTCAGATCTCGAAGCATGGTGTAAAGTTTTTGGTAAGTGATAGCTCATTTTAAAGCTACTCTCCTCAACTACATTTGGTCAAAAGATCTTTAAGAAACGGGACACATACTCAGAGAAATCAACTTAAGAGTGGAGGTATGTCAAATCGATGAAGTCAATTTCCAGTTTTCAGACATAGTGAAAAGTTTGGTACAAAATCAGAAGATTTTGAAGTCATTACTTGAAAGTTTTGCTTGTTATATGTTATTGAACATTAGCAAGAACTTCTCTTAGCAAGTGATCAAAAGATTTTGCAAAGATTGAGCTAATACAGGTCAAATTGAAGGATTGAAGAAGAGGCGCAGATTTTTGTGAAGTGAATTTTTGTTTTTCACTAAATTCAGAGATGGAGACTCACAATGTGAGTATTGCTAAGCTAATGGTGGTTATAGAGGTCTTCTAATACCACATTAGTTTGGTTCTTGTGGTGTTTTACACACCAACAATATTTAATCCATGTAACATCATTTTCTATTATGATAAGGTCATCGACATATATGCAAATATATACCTCTCTATTTTCTTCAATTTTCATGTACAATGAAGGATTTGCACTACTTGGCTTGTATCCACACTTAGTTAGATATTCTACCAATCTCTGATTCCATGTTCTTGGTGTTTTCTTCAAGCCATAAAGTGCCTTTTTCAACTTGCAAACAAAGTTTGGAAGGTTTTCATCTTCAAATCCAACCAGTTGACTCATGTATACCTCGTCTTGTAGTTCTCCATCGAGAAAAGCATTTTTGATGTCGAGTTGATATAATGGCCATCTCTTTGAAGTACCAATTGCTATTAATGTTTTGATTGTTCCCATCTTTGCAACAGGGCTAAAAACTTCATCATAATATATGCCTTGTGTTTGTTTAAATCCTTTGGCAACTAATCTAGCTTTATATCTAGCTAGTGAACCATCAACATTCCTCTTGACTTTAAACACTCATTTGTTTGGAACAATGTTCATACCTTCTTTCTTTGGCACTAGCTCCCATGTGTGATTATCTTTGAGAGCTTTGATCTCGTCTTTCATAGCTTGCTTCCATTCCTTTTGTGTGCAAGCTTCTTCATATGTCTTAGGCTCTTTGTCTTTGATAACCTACATCATGAATGCAAAATGTTTCGCCATGAAACTATCATAACTCGGCCTTTGAGTTGGATACCTTGTCCTTGGAGATCTTCTTTCATTGCCTTTAGAAAGTTGCTTCTTTAACCTATTCAGCTTTACCTTTAGAGTGATTACCTCTTCATATTTTTCTTCACTTGTATCTATTGCACTGTTTGGAGTAGCACTTGCTTCTTCGGCTCTATTATGAGCTGAATTTGGAGACAAAGAATGACTCCCCCTCCATGTTGAACATTCTTCATTTGATGTAGATGCCTTTGGACATGAAACCTTTGTGCTTGATTGTTGAACTTCTCTTTGATTTGTTCCTGCATAATCATCACAATCTTCTTCAAGAATCTTTTCCTTTCCTTTATCTTCATACCATGGTCTTAGTTCATCAAAGACCACATCTCGCGAGACTCTTACTTCCTTTGTTCTAGGGTTGTAACACTTGTATCCCTTTTGCTCCGTTGAGTAGTCGATGAAAATGCATTTTTCTGGCCTTGGTTCCATCTTTGTTCTAACTTCTTGTGGAATGTGAACAAAGCAAACACATCCAAACACTTTGAGGTGTGTAAGATCAGATTCTATCGGAATATACCTTCTCTGTAGTCAAGTGATGTATTCCCAATGTTGTGCACCTATTCATCAAGTACATGGTGGCTGTGGTAGCTTCAACCCAATAGTACAATGGTACCTTCATCTCGTTGAGCATGCATCTTGCAATTTCAACAATTTGCCTATTTTTCCTCTCAGCTTCGATTTTGTTGTGGTGTACACCTACAAGTAAACTGCATGTTGATCCCATTCTCTTGTAGAAAATCTGAAAATTCTTTGGAGAAGTATTCTCCTCCACCATTGGACCTTAAGGTTTTGATAGACCTTCCTGTTTCTTTTTCAAATCCAACTTTGAATCTTTTGAATATAAAAAACACCTCTGAGTTTTGCTTCATACAAACAACCATACTTTTCTTAAGTGATCATCAATGAAGGTGACAAAAAATCTATTAGCAGTCATTCATGCCTCTTGGGTTGGTCCCCATACATCTGTATGTATCAAGTCCAAGACATTTGGGGCCGCATAATTGCTCCTCTTGAATGGCTGCCTCGTTTGCTTTCCTAGTTGACAAGCTTCACATAACTCATGTAGTCCAATGCTATTAAATTTTGGAAGACCTCTTACCACTTCATGTTTGCTCATGTTCTTCAGCTTTGGAATGTTGATGTGCCCTATTATTTTGTGCCATAAGTCTAGTTTTGAAATATTCTTGTTCCCACATTGAATGTACATGACCTTTCCATGTGGATGTTGGATGTCCAAAGTGAACATCCTTCCTTCTCTTCTATCTCGAGCAATGACCTTGAAGTATTCCTTTGGATTCTTTATGAAGCACCCATTCTCATTGAATATGACATGATAACCCTTCTCTACCATTTTTCCTACTGAAATCAAGTTATTTGAAATTGTAGGAACATGAAGAACATTAGATAGTACCTTTGCTCTACTTGTATCTCCAAGCCTTATATCTCCAATATGTTCAATCATGTGTTGAGTATCATCACTTGTTTCAACACATCCTTTTCCACTTGATAGCTATAGTTAGTGAACAAACTTCCTTGGCATGACATATGGTTACTACAACCTAAATCAATGTACCATTTTTTGTCATCTTCACAAGAGCTTCTATACTCATGTCTCATTGCAAGTAGTGTGTCCTTGCTTCCTTCACTTGAGGTGCTTGCATAGTTGCTTTGGCTCCTTTGATTGACTCCATTTGGTCTTCCATTCTTCAGCCAACAATCACTAGCATAGTGTCCTACTTTACCACAATGATAGCATGTTATACCTTTATGAGAATTGTAGGAGCCTTGACCTCTTCCTCTACTTCTACCTCGACCTCTTCCTTGTGTGTTGGAATTTGATGCATCCTTGTTGTCTTCGAAATTGTTTTGATTGTAATTGGAGTTGTTGTGACCTCTTCTTTTTCCTCTTGAGCCTCCTGTTAAGTTCCTTCCTTTACCTCGACCTGCATATAACATTTGGTTGTGGCTGTCCTTTCCTTTGGGGCGACCAAAGCTAAGCTCTTCTGTGACAAGATGAGGGATTAGTTGTTCAAAACTTGGATATGCATCTTTCAAGTTAATAGAAGTTATAAAAGGCCTCCATCTTTCATCTTCTCTCAATCCATTGTGCAAATAGAAGTTAAAGCATCACTTAGATCCTTAATCTTCAAAGTATATTAAGCTATGGATTGACTCGAACTTTTCTTGATTGTGTTCAACTCATTCTTGAGTTGAAGTTTCCTAGCTTTGGTATTTGTTGAATACATCCTTTCAAGAGCTTCCCAAGTATCCTTAGCTTTATCCAGATGTTGAATATGCCCTACCATGGCATTAGTAATGACTTGTGAAATGAGGAACATGACTCTCCTATTCCTCTCTTCCCATTCTTTTGCTTGCCTTCTTTGGACTTCGGTGGCCATAACTTGATTGATTTGAGGTTGAGCATCATTGCCGCTCACAATACCCCACAAGCCTTTGCCCATTAGGTAGTTGGTCATTCTAAACTTCCACACATGATAGTTATCCTTATCTAATTTCTCTACTTGTTGACCCAAGTCAGCCATTGAAGACTATCAAAAAACTTTGAGAGTTACCTCGAATAGTTATATTGTCCTTTGCTCTTGCGTTTGTGAGCCCCCCTCTTGTTTTGTAGCTCCTCTTTTGCTTTGCTTTAACTCCAACTCTATTGATGAAGCTTCAACACCAAGTTTGCTCTAATATCAATTGTGGAGAATGAGTTCTCCTATGTGCAATGAAAATGGGTAGTGAACCCTTGAATGTCCAACACTTAGACAAATAGCTGCACCTTAGATAGCTTGCTGCTATCAATGAAAAACTCAAATGGACTTATGCCTTTAGCCACTCAAAGTAGAAAAAGAGAGCTTTCTAACAAGCTATAAATAACTTAATTTGGACAATTTTTGGTTAGGAAACACAATTGACAAAGATGAACTACCTATCCACACAAGTATGCTAAAGAATTGAACTTCACTCTCGAACTGATAACTCCTTGAATATATATCCTTTGAGGAAGCTATTTGATACAGAGAAAGTACACACAAATAGCTTTCCAAGAAGCTAGAAATCAAGTACTTTGGATGCATTTTGGTCAGTTAAGTAAACTGACCAAAATAGACCACCTACACACATAAGTATATTGAAAAACTAGACTTCTCTCTCTGATAGATATCTCATAGAATATAAACTTTTTGGATGAGATATTTGGGATAAAGAAAGTACATTCAAAGAGATTTCCAACAAGCTAAAAATAAAGCAATTTAAATATGTTTTGGTTGGGAAATTTAACTAACCAAAATAGACTACCTGTCTACATAGGTATGCTTAAAAACTAGACTTCACTCTTTGACTATTATCTCAGAGAATATATAAGCTTTGAGGGAAATATTTAAAATTAAAAAGTTGCATGAGATAAGCTTTCCAATGAGTGTTTAAACGCAAGAAATGTTTACATATACATTGAGATATGAGCTTCACAATAGAGCTATGTACAGAATGATGTGCAGCTGGAAGCAGTCCCAAAATGACCAAATTTGACTATCAAGAGTTCTTGACTCTTTCTCTCCTTGTTTATAACGTCTCCCACTCCACTTTTATAACCAATGAGCATGTGAAGAAGTTTGTGCCTCCTTTTTAACTCACCATTTTCATTTGATTACCCACTACATGTCACTTACTACAAGGCATATATTGTATCTTTTACTCATCATGAATTTTGACTAGACTTTTTTTTTTCTTTTGTTCTTTTCTATTTTTTTCCTTTATCTTCATATTTGGTAAATTTATCCAAGCATAGCTCATGTTAAAATGACCTTATACATTTATCTTCAACACACAATACATCATTGCTTTCATCCATGTCCACTAACTAAATACCCTGATGCAAAAAAATGATTGGATCTCAAAAAGTCGAACAGAATTACCCTTTTGAGTGCTACTAAATTTGTAGTAGACTTTGAGATGCTTGAACTAGTGAATAAAAACTTGTAAATATGTTTGGCACAAAAAGGATGAAATCACCTACATAAGCTCTACGATAGTTCATTTGGAGGTCAAAATGAGCTTAGATCAAAATTTTGACTCTAGAAAGAAAATATATTTTGAACTTCTAATTGCCCTAAGTATGCTTACCAATTGTTGTGCAATTATGAGACTATGACCAGAGGGGTTTTGATGATGCCCTAGATGAAGCGGTGACCTACTCTGATACCAATGGTTGGAGTTTGAGGTGTGTGCAAGCACATGAACATCACAAGGAAGACGAAGAACCTTGAAGCACAATACAACACTGAATCGTTAGGGTTATAGGTGTATATACAAGCCCAATACAACAAGGATAAGTGACTCGTTAGGGTTATAGGTGTATATACAAGCCTAGGGAAAAAACCTCCTAAAGAGGGAAAAAAGTGCCTCGGGGTCCTAAGTGTGTTTGCACATATTACTACCAAAATATATCAATAGAAGCAAAACTCTGATATGAATCAAGAAGAACAACTTGCACAAGTGAAATATCTGGCAAGATTTCATAAGTAGAAATAAAGTGCTCCTTCAAGTAATCAGTACCATCCAACATATCCTCAATAACCAATATATAAAATACATCATTGCTTTTAGCAATGGCCAATGACTAAATACCTTGATGCAGAGAATTGATTATATCTCAAAAATCACTTGTAGAAGACTTCAAGGTGATTTTACTGGTGAACCAAGACTTGTATATTGTAAGAAAATAATAGCACATCGTAATGGACTAGTAGACATAGTTGAGAGAAAAATGCAGACACCAAGCGTAATGCAGTTACAATGATGGTGTTGTCCAACCATGTGCTCCCAATGTGGAGCTTAGATGGCAATCTAGGTAGACTCTAGATGAAGGGCTTGCTAGTGCGCAATGCTATGCAAAGCTCAACTTGGGCCATGCTTATATAGCTTTTTACAAGGGGAGTCGGTATACATAAATGTAGTTAGGAGATATGAAATAGTCAATAAAATCTAGCATCCGACAATACCTCCACAACCAGAAGTCCTACGGTTTCACCCCTACAAGATGAGGGGATACCCCGCCCAAACCCTGTAGAAGGCAGCAAGCCCACCTTTGCACTCCCGCCATTAAGGTTCTATGGGGAAATCGTGCGATGCCATAAGGCCTTTATTTTTGCCTTGAATGGCAACCCAATGGCTCAGAAGTTTAAGCTTTACCTAACCTAATGGCTAGGCTCACAAAGATCATTTATAACCATCAACAATCACACATAGACCTCATCTAACTTAGGAGTTAGGTTTCCAAAAACGTCCAGGCTCTCACAATGGCTTCTCCTCATAATGAGGGCCTTACAACTTAGAGCACCATGGATCATTTGTGGTCACTTGAGGGTGGAGTATTGAGCATATCTAACACCCCCCCTCAATGTCTGCCCTGTGGTGGACTACCTCCCTGTCCAATCCCAAGCTTTGGAAAGTGTCAAAGAAGTTGCTCTCTCCCATGTACGTTGGTGAAGATGTATGCTCCATTTTCTTTAGTTGGACAATAGCTTATCTCCATGACCCCGTCCTCAATCAAATCACACACATAGTGATACTGAATTTCTATGTGGTTGGTACGTGTATAGAAAACAGGATTCTTGGTGATAGCCATCCAACTTTGGTTGTCACACTTCAACTTTGTAGCCTCCCATCCTTGTATTCCTATGTGCCATAGGATCCTCCTCAACCATACTGCTTCACATGCTGCAACATATGCAACTTTGTACTCAACTTCAGTAGAAGATAATGCTATAGTCAGTTGCTTCTTACTAATCCAAGAGAAAATCCGTGATCCTAAAGAAAAACAATATCTAGAAATTGATTTTCTTCTCTTGCCCAATCAGAGTCACAATATCTATCCAGAGATGATCCTTCTTCATAAAGAATACCATAATCAGTGGTTTCTTTCACATACCTGAGTATCCACATGCTTGCCTTCCAATGAGTTTGGAAAGGCTTATTAGAGAACCTGCTTACTACTCTAGCAACATAAGAGATATCTAGTCTGTTATTGCACAAGTAGATGAGACTTCCAACTGATATCCTGTATCTTCCAATATCCATTGGACGTGAAGTATCTTCAATAGATAATTTTGTGTTGACCTCCATAGGTGTAGAGATTTCCTTGCAATCCTCCATGTCGAATGCCTTTAATATCTATCTTGCATACCTTTGTTGAGAGATGAAAATATTCCCCTTGCCACACTTCAAGGCCTAAGCAATAATGCATTAAGCCCAAATTTGTCATTTCAAATTCTAAACTCAAGGCATCTTTTGTTTGTTGAAGAAGCGCATCATCATTTCCTATAATCAGAAGGTCATCTACATAGAGTACAAGCACAATTTTCTCCCCTCCTCTCTTTAGAACATACAAGTTAGCATCAGAAGCACATGTTTTGAAACGTAGATTCAAGAGATACTTATCTATCTGCTGATACCATAATCTAGGGGCTTGTTTCAACTGATATAATGCCTTATTCAACTTACATACCTTGTTCTCTGAATGGGGAGCCTCAAACCTCGATGGCTGAGACACATATACCTCCTCCTTGAGGTCTCCATTCAGGAATGCTGATTTGACATCCATGTGATATATTGGCCAAAGCTTATGTGCAGCCACAACTAGTACTACTTGGATAGTAGTCATCCTTGCATCGGGGCAAATGATTCACAAAAGTCAATGTCGTCAACTTGTGAGTAGCCTTGTGCAACAAGTCTTGATTTGTAATTTTTCAGAGTACCATCAAACTTGTACTTCAGCTTCCAGACCCTTGATGCCAATGAATTTAAACTTAGGGGGTTGATCCACTAGCTCTCAAGTTCCATTCTTCGTGATATTGTTGTATTTTTTTTGCATGGCAGCCCTCCAATTCAAATCGTAGAGTGCCTCTTCCACATTGGTTGGTTCCTTTACTTGTTCTTGAATGAGATTAGCCATCAGGGTTGTGTTTACAATGTGGGCACTTGTCCGTCTCTATTCCTCTATTCTTTGTGATTGCCTTGGTCAATCTGCCACTTGTTCTAGTGACTGTGGGATGGGATTGGCACAATCATAGAGCTGCCTCACCCAACGTGGAAATGGCTTTTACACTTGGGTGACAACTAGTTGGTGATATTCAGACTCATCATCTATAGATGATGCTTCCTTCTCTTTTGTGGAAGGGATAACTCTTGGGCCAGGTTCATAATGGATTGCCATGTGGCTTCTCCTCCTTAAACACCACATTGTGACTTGCCATGATCTTCTTAGCCTCGGGGTCACAAAGCTTATGAGCATTCTTATCTTTGTTGCACCGTAGGAAGATACATTTGATGCTTTTTGGTTGAAGCCTGTTTTTCTCCTATTTGGAACATGTACATAACATTCACTTCCAAATACTTTGAAATAGGAAACAAAAGGCTTTTTATGAGTGTAGGCTTCTTGTGAGTCTTTCCATCAAGTGCCTTGCTGTAGCTTCGATTCAAGATGCAGACAACATTGTTGACAACCTCTACCCAAAATTTATTAGGCAAACCCTTTCCCTTCAATATGCACCTTGCCATCTCCATGATGGTTCGATTATGATGTTTTGCAACACCATTTTGTAGAGGGCTATGTGCCGATATGAGTTGATGCTTGATTCCTTTACTATTTTAGAAATCTTCAAACTCTATTGATGTGAACCCACCACCACCATTTCTCCTAAATTTCTTCATGTTCTTCCATGTTTTATTTTCAACAAGTTGAAAACATTCTTTAAACTTACCAAAATCTTGAGCCTTATCGTGAAGGAAGTACACCCACATCTTCTTGCTATAGTTGTCGACAAGTAACATGAAGTAGGAAGATCCACCCAAGGTCTATGTAGGCATTTTTTTGCACAAGTGAGCATGCACCAACTCTAGAGGATAGCTTTCCCTATTCTTGCTTTCTTGTGGAAATGCTCTCCTCTATTTCTTGCACATCATGCAAGCTTCACATGGTTCCTTCATTCCTGCAATCTATGGTAGGTGTGCAACCATACCCCTATGATGCATCTCCTTTAATACAAGGTATCCGATGTGGCCAAATGTCTCATGCCATAGCTTACTTGTGCCCACACTTGTAGTGGCTGTAAGAGCACACAACTCATACAGGTTGTTCCTCCTTATGCCAATCCCAACAATGTACTTGATGACGTTGATCATTTATAGAAGCTACTAAAAGTAAATTTAATTTGATTTGTTGAACATATAATACCTTTGAAAGCTTTTTGACATTCCCGTTAGAGTTAATGAAAGAAATTGTACCTTCACCCTCTGTAGGACATCTTGCATTGTTGCTTACCTTTACTATAATGGGTTCCTATAGAGGCTATAAGGAACTGTAAAGGACTTTTTTTCTTGTCATGTGATGAGATGCACCATTTTCCATCACCCATGAGTCATCCATTCTTGAATCTTTAGCTGATGAGCATACTTCCTCTATCGTACCAAATAACTCAAGTTCTATTTCTGCTATGTTGGCACACTCTTTGCGCTTGCCACCTTTTGAAGAGCCATTCTTCTCTTCTTCCTTCTTGATGTGATAGTCTTGGATTTTGTGTCCTTTCTTCTTGTAGTGTAAACACTCTCCCTTGAACTTCTTTTTTTCATTCATCTTTTTGTCTCCATCTTTTGAAGAGTCCACTTTGTCTGCTTCGACATTTGCTGTGAATGCAACATCTTCTTTGCTGCCACCACTCCTTGCCTTGAGCTGTAGCTCCTCTTCCATGAGCAAGGCACTGAATTATTCAAAAATTAGTGGTTGAGGTCTGATTTGAGTATTAAGAGTAGTTACCAAACCACCAAATTATGGCTCAAAGTTCATTCTCTTTACCTCCTAGGATGAACTCATCACCACCTTTGACTTTTGAAAGCTTGAAAATTCTTATGGCAACATGGTATATTTAAATTGGCTTTTCTTGAATGAACACATGTTTGCTTATCACTTGAATACATTCCTTGATTCCTTTGATATTTTCTCCTTCTCCGTTAAATTCTTCTTTTCTTCCTCTTCCTTTGATATTTCTAACGGGATTCCTTCACTATCCAAGAGTCAATGTCCCCAAGAGAGGGACACACTAACCACCTCTAGCTTTGCCATAGGTAATCCTTGAGTCATTCTTTGCAATCAGGAAGGCAAAAGAAAAATATAGTCCAAGTCAATAAAACTCAAGATTCCATGAAAAATAAATACATTACAAAAGAGACAAATCCGCAATTTCTCAAACATCCCTTCTTTTGAAAATTAAAAAATCTTTGAATTAGTGATTGTTGGTAGCAGTCAGGGCACTCAAGGATCTACAAGACAGGGAAGCCAATGAAAGGAGTTAAAGCAGAGAGAAGGAACAAGTAGGCAAGACAATCAATGCAGATCCGGCAAGTAGGCTAGTCAATTTTTCCGACCTAATCTCTTTTTAAGAGTGTTTTTCATCACTACATAAACATTGTAAATACCATTTCTGGTATATTCCACTCCATTTTGTTCAAGCTAAGAGTCCTCGAGTTTGAGGAGTACTAGAGGTAATTATGTACCAATTTTCATATTTTTTAGAGCTTGTTTGAGCCTCCAAAATAGCATAGGAGCCTAATTTTTAACTAGGCGGGACACTAGGTCTGGACAAGGCCACTAGCTAGTCAAAAACTATAAAAGGAGCTAGAGAGCTCATTTTTGGAGAGAACAAATTGTAGTTTGAACTAAAGAAGAGCACTTGTAATTGTGTTTTGATCTTAATCAAAGCTTCCATTGTCTCTCTTTGTTCTTATGTGTGTGTGCATGTGTGTGCATGCTTGTGTGCTTCTCCATCACCACTTGTGCACATCACTTGCTCAAGATCTTCATACCATTCTCATGTCTTCCCAGATTGACATTAAAGGAGGTGCTACTCATCACTGAGCTACACCAAATTTTGGCACCGTTGTCGAGGATCGAGCTTTGAAGATGAGTGTGTGATGGTAAGACGTAGATTTGTGACATTGGAGTCATAGGTAATTTCTTCACTTTTTTCTATTTTCTTCACCATCATCATCACCATCATCATCCTCACCATATCCCATCTCCATCTCCACCTTTGCAAAATTTTCAGTTTTTTGGTCATATCACCTTCCCCATTCCATTCCCCTCATTTCACTTGTGTGAGAGAGTGAGAGAGCGATTGTGTGCAGGTCTTGAGGCGTTGACCTCTGTCAATCGCGACCGATAGAAAAATTGGCGATTTCGCAAAACAAAATGTATAAACATGATGCTTAGGCCTGGGCGATCCTAAATGTGTGATTATTTTTTTCAAATTCCTCCGTTTTCTGTCAGTCGCGATTGACACATCAATCGAGACTAACAAACGACGACAGACAAATCCCGATGGACCAGTCAATCACGATCGACACGTCGATCGTGATCGACAACATCCACAACTGATTGGCCACGATTGACAGAGTCATCGCGTGCCATGTGTCAATCGCGACTGACCCATCGATCACGATTGACTTATCAATCACAACCGACAGCCTTGACGGACGTGTCCATCGCGACAGACAGAGTCCACGACTGTTTGACCCACGACTGACTGACTCTATAGATGCCACATGTCAATCGCAACCGACAGGTCCATCGCGACGGACCCACCAATTGTGACTGATCGAGTCAACGACTATTTGACCACGATCGACTGAATTTTTGGGCCATGTGTCAATTGCAATTGACCTATCAATCGCGACGGACAGCTATGTCGGACCTGTCAATCAAGACTGACCAGTCGATCATGACGGACACATCAATCGTGATTGAAAGACCAATCGATCGCGATTGATAGGCAAATTCGGCATTTTTTTTAGGGTTAAAAAATTTAGCCTATTTTTTGCCAACATTTGGGAAAATTAAGGGTCATTAGAGCATAAAGAAACCTTAGAAAACACTGTGAGCTATCCTTGAGAGCCTGTTTCACCTGTTTTGATTCTCGAGTGCCTGACTAGCCATAACTTCTTCATACAAACTCTGTTTGCTATAATTTTGGTCCCGTTGGAAAGCTCGTTGAGAATTCTACATGGACATTGATTGGTTTTAATAATATGTGGGGTTCTAGTATAGGTGTTTTTAAGTTGACCATCAATCGGTACTAGGGAGTGAGAATAGTTTTTAGGGCAAAAAGTAAAGCAAGGGTCTATACTTTTCAGTGTATGTTGAAGGTTGTTTTTGCAAGGATTTCAAGCAACTATAGCAAGGTGATCACGGAGCTTGGGTGAGTGCATCGTGGACTCGACTAGCAATCAAAAGGCAAGGGACTTGAGGTTGGAAATTCTCTTGAAACCTCTTGAATCGATTCCTAGCTTAGGGTAAGTGCGAGTAGTGCTAGAAGTAAGTCAAGGTGACGATAGGCATCTATCCAATTGAAGAATACTTAATCACTCAAGTTCAAGCATAAATATAATCTCTTTGTGATCGATAACTTAAAATGAAAAGAACTTAACGTGGTATAGCCAACTTAAAGTGTGGAAATTCACTTAAATATTCCTGACGACGTGATATCAGACAAGAGCATAAACACGATAACCAACTAAAAAGAATGAAGTGATTGATACAAAGTGAGTTGCGGTGATGTTGTACTTGGGGTAAAAGTTGGGGTTGATTAATCAGGCATATGAACCTTAGATCAGGATGACATCTAGGGAGAGATAGGCAAAGCCTTAGGTGTTCAGAGGCTAGTGTCAATCACACTGCTAGGTCTTGGGCCCAGTAGTTGAGCACTTATCCGCTCTACCCTAGCTCTGAAACTAGCAAATCAGAGATGTCTTATGGTATGGAGAGACCCACAAAAAGTTCAAGTGTGGCTTACTTAGAGAAACCCGAAGGCCCTTACAAAACTCAACTTGAATACATCAGGACCAACCGATTAGGTGCTCGCATCTATGAGGATGATCTGAGAAGATCTGTTGTCTAGATTAAAAACTCTGATCAACCCTTTGGACTAGAACACCCAGTCGTCAAATTTTGAGAATGGTGCATACCTAGATAAGGAAGGAACAATGTACGTAGTCACCAACCAACATGATAGAACAAATGAATTTGGTAATGTGATTCCAGAGACATAAATGGGTGACATAGAGCAAGGGAACTTAGCAAGAGAGCCCATAACTCCTCAAGGCAAATCAATCCTCACTAGAATCATCATGCCAGAGTGGGTTCCCCAAGACAATAAGAGCATAGATTTGCTCTTAAACCTAGAGACTGATGAGGCCTTTTGGAGGTATAAGACTGACTAGTCTAATGAAGCAGGAATGTTCATAATCTATGAGTTTAAAGATCAGGATAGCCCAGGCAAAGTGACCTACCTAGACAATACTTTAGAAAGGATCTTTGTGGTCACAAAGCATGGTAGACATGCCTACACTTGGAAGGGTGAATTTGTTTTTTCCCAACCAAGATCCAATGTCTCTTATGGTCAGCAAGGAGCTGGAACATCCCAAGCTCATGGAGTTCACAAGGACAAGAGTAGAGATAGACCAGATGTAAGCTTTGCCAACCCACTGGGAAGAGAAAGAACGAGAACAGAGACGGATAGAGTGGAAACCGAGAGACCTAGAGACTCAAGGAACCAAAGAAATGCAAATGATTTCCCTTTGCCCAGGCCTAGAGAACACACGAGGACCTTGAGGCCTACACAACTAGTCAGGTCCATGAAGAACTGCTTCGATGGCACAGGAGACCCATACGATCATGTGGTAGAATTTAGGCCAGTTTTGAGAGCTGAACAAGTTGAAGACTTGTTCACTCAATATAATGCCTTCGGCCTAACTCTCAAGAACACATCCCTTACATGGTTTCAACCACTTCACCAAGGCCTGTTCAGGAACATAGACCAACTTCTAGAAGCTTTCATCACAGAATTTTCTAAGAGTGGCATACGGCACAATACTTCCTCACCATTTCATAGCTTCAAGCAGACACCTCAAGAAACAGTAAGGCTTGCAGGAAGATGGTTTAGGCAATATAGAGAGAGATGTCCAGTTCCAGAGTTACCCACTGTAGCCAAACAAGTGGCTTTACTCTTAGATGGATTATTGAGTACCAAGTTGAGATCTTATGTGTACTTGAAGGACCCTAGAACCATCGAAGAGTGTGTATGCATGTGCATTGACATTGAGGATAACCTCGGGGAGGAATTAGAGCGTTCAAAAATCTACAAAGATTTAGATAGTTCTACTAGCCTCACTTCCATGCAATCCACATCTATTGAGGAACTCGTTGAGAAAGTAGCTCAAAAGTTAGGAGTCTCAAGCAAACAAATAGCAAGGTTTGTCCCAGTGAAAAGATGCTATACTTGTGGAGGCGACCAAATGGCGAATGTATGTCCCATTATGGCTCAACCCCAAGTGAACCCTAGTAGGCAATAGTGCACCATAGAACGGAGATACACCAATCACACCGTGCAAGATTGCCCATACAATAAGCAAGGAGTTAGGCAAACTTACCCACAACCATACCACAATAAGGAAGGTACCAGAACCAGTACACACCACATTAATATGGCAGGCTGCAACAACCCTATCAACCACCCTATCAAGGGTAGCGAAGACCTCACCCAATTCTAGCCCCTCCTCCAGCCAATGTGATTCCAGTGAAGTATGTAGCCGTAGAAGAGAATCTGAATAGAGCCATAGTGCCAGTAACACCATTGCTTTCATAGAGTGATCCAAGTGATCATAATTTTGACTCTACTCACATTGATAGTCCACATGCTTACTACATGCAATCACCTGAGCATAATGAGTCCTGTTATTATGAAGACCCGAGTGAACCTAGTTGGGATCCAGAGTGTGCTAATGTCATGTATGCAAATCCCAACTCTAGACCTCAACCTAGGAAGGTAAGACCCCCTTTTCCTAGAGGACCGTGCTATCGATGTCAGGGAGATCACCTCATTCATGATTGCCCTATGCCTGCACCTACACAAACCCAATCTATGATAATTCACGGTTATTGTCCCGATTGTGGGAAAGAGCATCTCTTGTGAGATTGTTCTAAGAACCCCAAAAATATGTTGAAAATCACTCCTATCAACGTGATTGGGTTAGTATTAGACTCTACGGGAAGTGTAACTTCCACTGCACCAGTGCAAGTGATCACTAGAGCTCAAGATTTGCAGCAAAACCAAGCTTTAGGCTAGGAAAAGAGTTCAGAGGTTAGTGAGACTGAGAGCATAACCAAGAAAAGGACCAGAGCTTGGAAGGGTAGTCGGGAGCGAATGAAAAGGCAATGGACAAAGAAGATGAGTGAACTCAAGGAAAGTCTAAGAGAAACAAAAGCTAAGATAATTGAACTCACATCTCAAACTCACTCTCACACTACTCCACCACCATTCCCATCTCCCTCAAATCCACCACCTTCCAACCCACCTCACACAATTCCACCACTCCCTAGAGTAGGATCAGTCTTAGCCGATCTCACTCTCGAGGACTTAAACATGATGCTTAAAGCATATCAAGCCAGAATCCAAGAAGGGTCAAACGTAACGGATCATGAAAAGTGTTATCCTAAAGCCGAACTAGAGCTTGAATGAACTAAAATTTGTGCTAAGATGGTGGAATTGGCTCAAACCATGTTTGAAGCGAGTCGCCTCTTTAACTTCTCTAGTTCAGCTAAGACACAACTGCACTTTGATGGACTGTTAGAAAGATTGGAGACGCTAATTGCAAAATCTGAAAAGGACCCTGCTTCTCAACGTAAGGACAAGGCAAGTGAAAGGATAAGCCTTCCTGCCCAAGAAGCTTATGTGCTTAACACCATAGAACAAGACACATCTTCTTCTATGAATCAATATTCATTAGAATTCCTGCGAGAGATTCAAGAAGAGAAATGGGTGAAAGAAAGTGAAGCTCCTCCTCACATTGAACTTATGGATGATGCGCATGATCAATTCCAACAAGACATTCCTTCCATTTATGGAGAGCAAGAGAGTACCCAATCTCAGAAGAGATTAGACTTTGCGTCTAATTCCTTACAGGAACTACCCCATTTCACAGGCCCATGGGAACCTAAGTTTACTTGTATGAGAGCACGCATAGTAATGGTAAGAAATGAAGACTCAATCATACCTAGGAAAACGGAGGTAGTGAAAAACACTAAAGTGCAGTGTAATCTCACTTTAGAGGAGCTACTCAAGGTTAGACTAGAACTATGGAAACATGTAGCTAAACAGGTGCCGAAAGTAGCAAAACCTCGTTCCCTGGTAGGTTCTCATAGAACAGTGCCAAAAATACCTTTGGACAAGATAGGTGACATGAGCAAAGGGGAAGAAGGAAAGACCTATCTTCCGATTACCCATCAAGGTTACGCCACCAAGGCAATTTCAGACTCAGGCGCAGGAGTTGCAATTGCTACCACTTCCCTATGGAAGCATTGGGGCAAGACAACACTCAGGCCAACAAGAATGAAATTGCAAATGGCCGATGGTCACATTGAGAGACCGTTAGGACTGTTAGAAGGGATAACTCTCACTACATGTGGTGTAGAGTTTGAGCATACTTTTGCTATATGTGACTTTAGCAAGAATCAGGCCTATGAGATGATTTTGGGAAGACCATTTATGCGGCAGTTGCAAGTGGTACAAGATTGGGGAACCAATTCTTTATATTTCCAACACTTAGGTGTTACTACCAAAGTCAATCTCAAGGATTACTCTCATAGAGACATACCCCCTATTCAATGGAATCCTATCCACAGAGCTAAGGATGATAAAAAGTCAATGCATTCCATAGGATTAGGATCCTCATGGATTCATGAAGACACTCACTTGTGGATGTGTAAAGTAGCAGTAGAAGAAGAGAAGAGAGAAATAGCTAGAGAGGTAGGTGCGAAGGAAACCCATAGATCCATTCAAGACCCAGCCTATGCACCTATAGTATGTCATGATGAAGAATTTGAACCTCATGGTTGGGCGGAAATTTTAGCAACGGATGTAGCCATCAATGAAGAACAATGGACACCCCATTGTGACGAGGATGGCTACGACATTTCAGTCTTCACAATAGAGCCAATCATGTGTGATTCGGTTATTGAAGAATATGAACCTAACATTGATGCATTTGAGGATGCAAGTGACTCGGATCTAGAGTCAATCATTATGGGCCCACCTTTTGCATCTAATGGGGAATATTTCTATGAAGTAGAAGCTCACCCTCAGAGACATGAAGAACTTACAAATGACATGAGATTAACCACACAAGCAACCACTAAGAATGAAGGCAAGAAGAGGAAGAAGAAAGAAGTCACACCAGAGGAGGAAGAGCCCTTGTTTGAGGTTCCCAAAAACTTTAAGAAGTATGAGATAGAAGATAGGAGAGTCATGATAAGAATGCCTAAATGTGATGCACAAGCAAGAGAGGCCTATGATAACAAAGAAACCACCAAGAAGGTTGTTATAACCATAAAACAAGGAGAAGAAAAATGCATGTACATAGGACATGACCTGACGGAGGAAGAGGAGCAAGAGTTGATAGCCTTGCTAAGAGAATACAGAGATGTATTCGCTTGGAGCTACAAAGACTTAAAAGGTGTAGACCCCGACACATGCTCACATACAATTCCTATGACCACAGATGCCGAACCCTCTAAGCAGAAGCCATACACATATAATGATAACTACACTACCAAGATCAAGGAAGAGATATATTGTTTGGTTGAAGCTGGATTCATCTATGAAATTGAGCACCCTGAGTGGGTATCCCCCATCGTAGTGGTGCCCAAGAAGGATGGAAAGTTACGTGTATAACTTGAAGAAAGTTAATGTAGTCACTATTAGAGATAGTTATATGCTTCTTATCACTGAGCATCTCTTAGAAAGAGTGGCATGCAAGGAAGTATACAACTTCCTTGATGGATTTTTTGGCTACAATCAAGTAGCCATAGCTCCAGAAGATCAGCATAAGACGGCTTTTGCCATAGAGTGGGGCATATTCGCTTTTCGGGTTATGCCATTTGGTCTAACCAATGCACCAGCTACCTTTTAGAGGCTGATGTGTCATGTGTTCAAAGAGTTCTTGAGGAAAAATTTGGAAGTCTATGTTGATGATCTTTGTGCTCATTCCAACATAAGATAAACACATATCCCAGAGCTGAGATCTATCTTTGACAAATGTAGAGAATATCAAGTCTGCTCGAACCCAGAAAAGTGTGTTTTTATGGTCAGGCAAGGCAAGATTCTAGGACACATAGTGTCAAAAATGGCATATCCATGGATGAGGAGAAAGTGAGATCTATTGTAGAGCTACCCAAGCCAAGGAATGTAAAGGAGGTACAAGCTTTCATGGGGCATTGTGGCTATTATCGCCGATTCATTCATATGTGCACGATCATTGCAAAGCCCCTGTACTCCCTTTTGACAAACTTTGAGTGGACTGATGAATGTGAGAAATCCTTCAATGAGCTTAGAAAGCAACTGTGTTCAGCACCAATCTTGACTACGCCAGATTGGAACAAGCTCTTTCATGTTCATGTGGATGCATCCAATTATGCTATTGGATGTGTACTTACACAACCCATTAGTGAAGGTAATATGGATCTTCCAATTGCCTATGCTAGTAGATAGTTGAATGCAGCTGAACGAAACTATACTACCACTGAACGAGAAGGATTAGGCATGGTATATGCGGTTAAAAAGTTTAGACACTATTTGCTTGCAAATAAGTTTAAATTTTTTACTGATCATCAAGCTCTATTGTACTTGGTAAACAAACCATGCAATACATGCAGATTAGTAAGATGGTTCCTCTTACTAATGGAATATGACTTTGAGGTAGTGGTGAGGAAAGGCAAGGCTCACTTGAGAGCAAATCATCTCTCGACGCTCACATTCGGAGAGGCCCCACAAGGAGTACCAGATGATCTTCCTGATGCTTCCTTGTTTAATTTGGAAGTCGTACATCAGTGGCCAAGACATTAGTGCTAGTATTGACCTACGGGCCTAAACATCAAGTAATGAACACTCAAGATAGGGAGGTAGTAAAAGCCCAAAAGTACCATATCATGGCAAGAAGTATGTATAAGCACACAGATCAAGGGATATTAGCTTGTTGTGTGGAAGAGGAGGAGTATGCAAAATGGTTGCAATTAGCACATGTAGGTGCATTAGAGCAACACTACTCAAGGCAAAGAACTTTATAGACACTAAGGAGACTCGGAGTGCACTGGCCGACTATGGAAGCAAATGTCCATAGGTTGTGTAAGGAATGCCCAGTCTGTCATATTAGACCACATGTGGAGCACACTACACTGTACCAAGTGTCTCTAATACCAGATTGGAGTGAACTGTTGGTAGCCTTCTTGAGGATGAAAATATTCCCTTAAGATATGACCATGGCTAGGCAAAGAAGTTTAGAATGAGAAGCCCTAGATTACGCACTCATTGGTGATAATCTACAAGCATGGAAAAGACGGATAGTGAGACTATGTGTCCATGAGAGTGAATATCTTAAGATGTTGGAAACTGCTCACCAAGGTGTAGCAGGGGGACACTTTGGACCAGATCGTGTGATTAAGGCAATCCTATTTGTAGGCTTGTGGTGGCCAACCCTTCACATGGATGCACATACCTATGTGAAGCGGTGTGATATTTGTTGGTGAACTCAATATCCGATACACAAGGATGAGATGCTATTGAAACCTATAATGGGTGGACGTGCATTCTCTAAGTGGGGAATAGACTTTGTAGTCCTATTAACCCCTCAGCTAAGAGTTCACATGTTGAATACATCATTGCGGCCATAGACTATCTAACTAAATGAGTAGAAGTGAAAGCCACAACAAAGAATGATGCTCAAACGACAGCTAAGTTCTTATTTGAGAACGTGTTCACAATATACAGGCTACCTATTGAGCTAGTAAGTGATAGAGGCACTCACTTCTTGAATGAAGTCATTGAAAGCCACAACAAAGAATGATGCTCAAACGACAGCTAAGTTCTTATTTGAGAACGTGTTCACAATATACAGGCTACCTATTGAGCTAGTAAGTGATAGAGGCACTCACTTCTTGAATGAAGTCATTGAAAATCTTCTCCAAGGATCCTTGGTGATACACAAGAAGTCTGCCCCCTATCATCCACAAGCTAATGGACAAGCCGAGAGCACCAATAAGATCCTATGCAATGTGCTTACCAAACTAGTGAATAAATAATGCTTTGATTGGGACAAACAACTGCACCATGCTGTTTGGGCATATAGAGTTGTCTATAAAACGGTACTCCAAGCCACTCCCTTCTAGATGGTGTTTGGCTAAAATGCAGTGCTACCTTTGGACTTCTTGATACCTACACTAAAAGTAGCACAAGAGCATGAGTGGACAGGTCATGAAATCTCTTCGAGGATCTTTGATCTTGAACAGTTAGGTGAAACAAGACTGAGAGCAGCTGTATTGATTTATGCAACTAAGAAAAGGCAAAAGGCATACTTTGATGCCCATGTGAAGGATAAAGGCTTGAAGGCCGGAGACGACTTAGTTTTGGTATGTACATTGAAACAACATGCAAGAAAGCTGGAGAAGCGTGGTTATGGACCTCTGATCATAAATAGGATCTCAACTAGTGGAGCAGTTCAATCAGCTACACTAGTGTTCTCCCCAGTTACATTAGTGGATGCCGAGTCAAATTATATCAAGAACCCCTCACAGAGGAAATGCTTAATCGACTTAATACTACCAAGACACGCAAAGAAGAAGAAAAATGAATTCGAGATGAAGCATAGGCAGAAGCTTTGGAACACATCCGAAGGTGTAAGTTCCCATATAAAAATTGACTGGCGTCCTTTTATGACCTTAGAAATAGGACAAGGAAATAGTGCAAGGACTATATGGGCCTTGATTGACTCAGGTGCGGCGACTACTGCGGTTAGACTTTCTTACTGTCGAGAATTGAAATTAAGTGTCAATCCTATAGAAGCATACCTCATAGGATTGGGAGGTGTGGAAACCCCTTGCATGGGCGAGGTGGAGTTTCCCCTTCACATTCAAGACGTTCTAATGACAGTTAAGGTGCTAGTGTGTCAAGACGAGAATCTCACTGAGCCTCTTGTCTTGGGTAAGACTGGATCTACGATCATGCAGTCAACTTGAACCTAAGAAGTGGACTTCTTCAGGTTTGGGTAAGTCATAATCGCAATTCAATTGAATTAGAAAATGTAGCACTTAAGGAATTAGGAAAGGCACCAACTCCAATCCTTCCATGAGTACACATGAAGATGACGATGCTATTCTTGTACAAAACTCTGTGATGCAGAGGGATGATGTTCTCAGCAAAGAAGCCAATAATATGATGGAACTCCCTTCTTTTCCAAAAATGAGAGAGACATGGCAACTAAAGGAGTACCGAATGCAGAGAAAGCAAGTGGCCTATGCTCAAGGTCAAAGGAGAATATGAACCAAGGTGTCTTAGCCATCGAAACAAATATGGGTATAGAAAGGAGAGCCTCTTGTTGCTGATAAGCTAGAGTCAACGACTAAACATCACACTAGTGATCGACGTCATGACACTAATAAGAAGTCTCTCAATGATTCATCTACAAAAGTAAGATCTATTTGGGTACCCAAGAGGTCAATGAAGGCCGACCCACAATCAAGACAAATTTGGGTGCCTAGGGCTTGCTTGCGGGCTCAAGTAGCCACCCAAAAGCTTCATGCACACACAATCACACATGCATCAACAAGCACTAACAGGATCACTTGCAAATGGGTCTCTAAAAAGCCTCATTTCCAAGTAGAAACTAATGTAGAGTCTCCCATAGTCCACAGACGGTCAACTTGTAAAACCACTAATTATGTTTGGCAACAGAAAGCTTGTAATAAGCCCCCCGACCCCCAATTTGTAAATTCATCTCCCCCTACTAACTACATCCTCCTCACATTGCACGATTACATTTAGCACATAGAACTCTTCATTCACTAACTACACACACGATCATTGAGCACCAACTGACCCATTAACTTTATCATGGTGCCTCATGTTAATGTTGTAACAGGGACAAATGGTCATATCTTGTCCACTACAATGTTAACATGTGCTTCTATATTCTCACAAAATCAGCAAACAAGGTAGAAGCATGGCAGAACCAGCAAGAACTAGTTCATAGGCAGGGTCAAGCTCTCAAATAGCTGACATTGAAACTCTCCTCCTCAAGGAACAGCTGATTGAGAGACCTCAAGAACTCAGAGCGGTTCATGTACTTCCAATTCAGGACCCTCCACAGGGGCACACCTTGCAGGTCGGCAAACATGCCCATTGGTTCAGTGACGTTGTAGAACCACTAGGAGAAGGTACCTACTTCTGGGAAGCTGAAATAGAATTCAATGGAAAGTGGGGAAGATACCACTTCTTTGCTTATGAGTTTGAAAAGTACCAAGACACAGAAGTTATGAGATGAGTATGGACTAAAGCTAGCTTGGATAGCTACTTTAGAGCAATGTTGCCCAAACCCGATTTTCTGCGCTCTTCCTACCTGATCAACACTCTTACCCCTAGCAGAGCCAAAGGAGGAGATAGTACCTTTGTGCTTCCAGCATTAACACAAGGCCATGAACTAAAAAGGTTTAAGCTGACCATCATTTTAGTACGGGAGGCCATGGACATGAAGGGCACGCACATTCCAATAGAAAAGGAAACCTTGATTCCTGGACGAATGAAGCACAAGGACCTCAACAAGCTGAAGGATATGGTTGCCATGACACCGACCGTTGCTCTCCATTTACGCACAATCATGCAACATTTTACCTTCCCTGCTCAAGAATGCTTTACCATGCCACCAAAAAAATTTGGTTCAGTTTGTATTTGGCGGAAACCAAAAACCTCACCATCAATATGCCCCATTGGATTATTGATCAAATTCACTTAGCACATCAACGGTGGAACAAGAAACACAAGAATGTACTTCATGGATGTTGCACACTTACACAGTTCATTTATAGATGTTTGGCTTATGATGTACCCATCCAAAGAGCATCGATATGGTCCAAAGTTCAGGAGGTCCAGAGACGGGCATCAACGGTAGGCCCACCATCAAAGAAAATGAGAGGGTCCATTCAAATACCTTGTGCGCAAGCAAGGGGTGCCACAATCACACCAGATGTGATACCACCTCAACAAAGGCATGTTCACCTTCACGATTGGATTACCCAAGCAGAGTACAGAGGGAGAAAACCTTGTCTTATGTTTTGTTTTTTATTTTGAGCCTATGTTTGTATCTACAATTCCGATTACGCCTTCCTCTTTCTTTTGTTTAGGCTTCCACATTTTTGTATATGCCTTTGCATTCTTTTGTGTGGAGTAGAATTGTTTTTGTGTCTGCTTCTACATTTGAATGTTACTATTGACAACTTTTTTGGGTAATCATATCTACTTCATTCTCTTTTTGAATTGGTGTCTACCACATTTAAATATTCCTTTGATTATTATTTCTTCAATTCTCACTCTGTATCATATTTGTGTGAGTTTATTTTTTTTGACTTTCTTCATGTGTAAATACAAAATATTCCAATTCTAATTCATGTACCGCTTGGTTAACTTCCTACACAACGGGATCTATAAAAGCAGCTCTCATAGGTTTTCCTTTCATTTGTAACTTTAACACTTCATTTTCAAAATCTAAAGAAACTTGATTTTGTTTCATGGAACCTTTATCCAACATAAATTAATAGTCATTTTTATTACCTAGAAATTCTCATTTATATTTCCCTTCTCAACTCTAAATGTTATTACTTGCTTGATTCCTCTCAATTCTTTGGGTGCATATGTCATTGGTTATCCTTTTGTTATCCCAAGAATCAAATATCATCCAGTTTTATTCCTTGGCTCTTCTTCCAAGTGATCTAGCATTCATATCCTCATGATTTTCCATACAAACACTTGAAAAAATTGTGGGGTCCCTCTTTTATTGTCTTCATCCATATGTCTTCATACAAAAATAGAGATTCTCAATGATCAGCACTCAAATATCTTACAAGCACAATGATTCATAATTTTACACCTAAAGCAAATTCTAGTAACCTTGTTTAGAATGAAGAATGGGAGTTTACTACTCAATGCAACTATCTTCTCATGATTAGTGCATGCTTGTAGCAGACTTAGATATTTGCTACTATGATAGTGGTGCAACAAAACATATTACCTCACAACATAGTTTCTTCACTTCACTTGAGCTTGGTCCTACATGGAATTATCACATGTGCTCACAAATCATCTTATCCTATCAATGGAGTTGCAAATGTCAGTCTCACTACTACTGATGGTAGTTATTTTACATTGTTAGATGCCTTATATGTGCCAAGGATAAAAAATAAATATATTATCAATCTTAACACTAGCCAAGATTGGCTTGGTTGTTAAATTGGTTGATGACATATGTACAGTTCATGATCTCTTGTAGATTATGCAAAATTGAAGAACTATTCAACATGAACAATTCATGATTCTTATTTCACATGCAAAGCTTCAGTATGCACACTTTGGTCATCTTGATGGTTTGCTTCAATTACATAAATTTGAAATGGTTTCCTCTTTGCCCAACTTGAGGCAATTTCTAAACATGTTTGTGAGGCCTGTATTTTGGTAAAATGCAACATTCTTCCTTCCCCAAAGGTGGTGCAGTGAGAGCTGCACATGCACCTTGTTCATAGTGATGTCTATGGTCCTATGTAGAAACCTTCATTTGGGACTTACCTATACTTTGTGACTTTCATCGATGAATTTTCTAGGCATGCATGGGTTTAACCGTTGAAAGAAAAATTTCAAATGTTTATGTGCTTTAAACAGTTCTTGGTTATGGCTAAAAATGCGTTGCTATGCAAAATATTACCCTTTGTTCTTATTGATGGGGGGAGTATATGTCTTTTGAGTTTAATGCATTTTTGACTGAATGTGGGATAAAACATCAATGTACAATACCATGTAAACCTCAAAAAATAGAGTTGGTGAGATGAAGAATATGCCCCTCATGGAAATGAAAGGTGTATGGTCAAAAGGTAGGCTTTATCATATAGATTTTGACTTGAGGCTATTATGTGTGCAACATATGTACACCAAAGCATTCTAGTCTATCACTCTATATGAAGCTTTGCATGCAAAGCTTTGGCATGCATGCTTTGGTCATCTGAATTTTGCAAGTTTGCTACACTTGCACAAATCTGAAATGGTGTCCTCTTTGCCCAAACTTGAGGCACCTAGTAAACATGTATGTGAAGGCTATATTTTGGGCAAAATGCAGCATTCCTCATTCCCAAAAGATGGTTCTGTTCAAGCTACATAGAAATTGCAGCTTGTTCACAATGATGTCTGTGGTCTTATGCAGACTCCCTCTTTTGGAAACTATCTTTACTTTGTGACTTTCATTGATGATTTTTCTAGGCATGCATGGGTATATCCATTGAAAGCAAAGTCTGAAGTGTTCATGTGCTTCAAATAGCTTTTGGTTTTGGTTGAAAATCTATTAGCATGTAAAATGGGCACCCTCTGTTCTGATCGAGGGGGGATATATGTCTTCTGACTTTAATACATTTATGGCTGAACATGGTATAAAATATCGGTGTACAATGCCATATACACCTCAACAAAATGGAGTTGCTGAATGGAAGAACATGTCACTCATGGAGATGGTGAGGTGTATGGTCAAGGGTCAGGCTTTACCACATAGTTTCTGGATTGATGTTGTTATGTGTGCAACATATGTACTTAATAGATGTCCCACTAAAGATTGATGTTGTTATGTGTGCAACATATGTACTTAATAGATGTCCCACTAAAGCATTGTAGTCTATCACTCCATATGAGGCTTGGCATGGTTGCAAGGCATCTGTTGCTCATCTGCGTGTCTTTGGTTGTCTGGTATACGCATTAGTGTCTGAGCAACATCACAGAAAATTGGATGATAAAGCAGTGAAATGTATTTTTGTTGGGTACAGTTTTGAAAGAAAAGGGTATCGTCTGTATCGTCCACATACCAAACACATTTGGGTTAGCCATGATGTTGTTTTTGTGGAAGATGCTATTCAACCCTTTCATGTACGAAGGAGACATTTTTTAGCTCCAAAGACATGTATGATACTTTGCTGCCTCTTTTTATAGGTGGACAATCTAGTGCTGGTCCTAATGAGGCAAGTTTTCAGCCTTTGTAGGTTTCATGTGATGATGCACTTCATTCGATTTCTGATGCCAATTTACATGATGCACTTGTTGATGAGAGAGCTGATATTGAGCAGGCAAAAACTATGCCAAAATGGCTAGTGTAGACTTTGTGTGACAACAAATCAAATGCACCTCTGTCATATCATACTCGTTCAGGCTCTCATAGTGCCTCCTTTGTATCACATTTCTATGCTATGGCTGCATCTAGTCTCTGTGATGAGAATGAGCCTGTTTCATTTGATGAAGCACAAAATTCAGAAAATGGATGACTACTATGCAATCTGAATATGATGCTATAATGAAGAATGGTACGTGGTCTTTATGTGACTTGCGCCAAAATGGCTAGTGCAGACTTTGTGTGACAAAAAATTAAATGCACCTCTGTCATATCATACTCGTTCAAGCTATCATAGTGCCTCCTTTGCATCACATTTCTATGCTATGGCTGCATCTAGTCTCTGTGATGAGAATGAGTTTGTTTCATTTGATGAAGCACAAAATTCAAAAAATTGGATGGCTGCTATGCAATCTGAATATGATGCTATAATGAAGAATGGTACATGGTCTTTATGTGACTTGCCTCCTAGCAAGAAGGCCATTGGCACTAAGTGGGTATACAAGCTGAAGCATAAGCATGATGGAATAGTTGACAAGTATAAGGCTAGGCTTGTTGCAAAGGGTTATGCGTAGGAAAGAGGCATTGATTTTGATGAGACCTTTGCACCTACATTCCAAATGACTATTGTTCATAGCATCTGTGCATTTGCAGCTCATCATGGTTGGAATGTACATTAGTTGGGCATTAAAACAACATTTCTGAATGGTGACTTGCATGAAGAAGTGTATGTTTTTCAACCTTGTTTCTTTGGGTAGAAAGGGCATGAAAACCAGGTGTGCAGGTTAAAGAAGGCATTATATGGTTTAAAGCAAGCACCAAGTGCTTGGTATGAAAAGATACATGCCTATCTATTTGCACATGGTTTTGAGAAGATTCCAACTGAGAGCACCTTATATGTTAAGAGTGCTAATGATGTGCTTCTAATCATTGTTGTGTATGTTGATGACATGTTGCTCATTGGTCCTCATGACAAGCATCTTGCTGATTTTAAGGCTGATTTGGATGCCTCATTTGAGATGTCTGATTTGGGGCATCTGCATCATTATTTGGGCATTCAGTTTATGCAAGTTGATGGTGGAATGACTTTGTGTCAAACAAAATATATTGACACATTATTGAAGCATTTTGGGCTTGAAGACTGTAAACCTATTATCACTCCTATGGAGATAGGTTTACAATTGAGTCTTCATGATGCTGGAGATGCATTTGATGCTGTTCTCTATCAGTAGACTGTTGGATGCTTGATTTACTTATGCATTACTCGACCAAATATTTAGTTTGTTGTCTCACAGATATTCCTCCTATCTCACCAGTGCTCTGATTCTACATAGACCCTTATGGGATTGAGCTTTTCCTTTGTTCACTTCATCCTCAAGTCTCTAGAGTCTATGATATAGGGCTTCTCTACGAGCACACCGAACAGTCTGGAGCATCTTCCTGGTTCTTAACATGATCTTCCAAGGCGCCTTACGGGTTTTGGCGGGCGGATGAAATGCGATAATGATCGGGTAGTGGTCAGAGATGGTGAGATCAATGCATTGCAAGATAGAAGGACGACCCCACTAATGAACAATGCCCTGACCAATGTATCTTCTATCGAGTCTTGCTTTCGTCAAGTCCTCACCAGCTTGGATATTTGACCATGAAAAGCCATTCAAATCTTTGAATTCGACCAGATCCAAGTGCAACTTGGTTATGTCCCAAGTAACTTTCTCACGACTGTTGATGACCGTGCCCTTGTTGTTCCATCTATCTGCAGGATCCTCGACCATGTTGAAGTCACCACAAATAAGCATGTTGTGGGGGAGCGAGACCAAGGAGGCCCAGGTGTCCACTCTCTCCAACTCCCATTTGGGGCATACACAGAAACTAACGTGAATTGAAAGTGGGCACCAAAGGAAACAACAATCCAATGATGGTTCTGATCTTCAATGAGGTTCTCAAGATTCTCAAACCAGAAGTGATTTATGCCAATTGCTGTCCCACTAGACCCACTGAGGTGCAACGTCGAAATCCAGACATGGGACGAGGAGACATGTCTAAGGCATTTTTGGAGGTCTGCTCCATCAATTTTAGTCTCTTGTATAGAGATAAATTAAGGGTTTAGACCGATGTCACGAAGCCATTGACCGATGATGGCCGCTCTTGAGGGGTCAGTTAGCCCCCTAACATTTAATGAGATGATGATCATTACCGTAGGTTATCCTTTTTGTAGGAGAGAGGCTTATCCTTTCTCCTTATGGATTCATCTTTCTTTTTTGCTGGAAGGGGGTCCGTTGCTTTCACCCATTTCCTCTATAATGAGTGCACATAGATTGCATGCCAGAAATATCTCACTAGGTACTATCATCAATGCCGAATAAAGGAGAACACCTACCTATCATCAATGCCGAATAAAGGAGAACACCTATATACATAATAAAACACGAGTAAGTTTGAATACATTCCCAAAAGATGAAATCTGAATTTTTTTTTTCTTTCCCAAAAGACTTGGAGCTGTTGTAGTGAATTTTAAGCTTCACATTCATGTGCATACGAATACCTATAGACAAGAAGAAAGCACAAATTTATTTTGTTCCTCAATAGCCTGTTCAATCAAGAGAATAGTGCATTAGTTTTCTTTTATGCATACCCTTCTCTATTTCCCGGTATGTAAGTTTGGACATTGCTATAGCCGCATGAATCTTTGTAAAGATCATGTTCCTTCTCTACATGAGTTTGTCCTTGTTGTGAGCCCTCACCATGCATAATATTTTAATATTGATCTCCTTTCTTTTATGTGTTGAACTTGTGCAAGTTACTATCTTGCCATAAGCATCATTAGTTAATAATTTTTGTAAACATTATTAAGACATGGATAGAGAAGACCTTAGGCATGGGTAAGCCAACTATTAGTGTTAACACTCCTACACTAAAAAGAATGAGGAATACCACCTTTTTTAGTCGTGGTATGAGAGTTTTTTAGAGTAACTCCTAGCAAGCCCCTTAACTTGACCTTTACAAACCCATCAAGCATAGCCAGTGCATCCAACACGTGTCTCTTTGACATAGAAGAGTGTTTATGTGTTGATTATTGATGTGGGGTTATGCAGGAAGGCTCGATCATATGAATCGTAAGATGCATTGAGGCTACTACTCTCCTCAATGGAATGTATCATTACCTAGTAAAGGTAAGATTGTGCAACCAAGAACATCAACTTTGTCAATTGTGTTAATGTATTTCATACACCACTCTTTGTGTCCTTTCATACCTTTTTTGGTCCAACCGATTCCTCCAAGAACTATTGGAGTGGAGTGTTAGATGATCCGTCATCTATCACTTCTACCCCTTCTTGACTAAACTTAGATGAGCACAACTCAACTTGAAATCATTGGGCATGCCTTTTGCTTGTTGCAAACCCCTATGGACCCCTATGCCCCCTCCTCAATATGCTCAACCCTTTTCGTCTCCCTCAATATCCACTAATCAATGATAACTTCCAATTTCCACCATAGAAATATGGCCAGACATCTATGAACCAACAATGGTATAAACCATGTGGAAAACAATACACTCAAGACCAATGTATAAACCATGTGGAAAACAATAGACTCAAGACCAATGACCATATTTCCCTAAGTGTTTCTCCAAAAATTAGAGAAATCAAGATTCTAAAAAATATGGATGAACCCTGGGAACATGAACCAAGAATTTTTACAACCTTCAATGTAGCTTCTCTTTGCAAGAAGGGAAAATTAGAGCTAATTATGAGCATGCTCAAGAATTTGACTAGTAGTGACATCAATAACCAACCCTAAATGCTAATATGGGTTTATCAACTTTTTTGGAGACAAATATTTCTATAGTCGATACATGATCACACTAGATTTTGAAGGAGATTGAAGAATGGTTGAAACCTACCATAAATGAGCAAGAAGAAGTAAAAATTAAAATTTTGTAATGGTTGCTAAAGAAATCACCCCAATTTGTTTTACCCCATCATATAGTAGGAGATCAATCTAGGGAGAAGGAACCTAAAAAGGAAAAGGAAAATTTGGTTCTTTTGAAATAAAAATCCATTGAGTTCACTAAAGAAGTACTGAAAGCACCATTAAACTCTACCAAATTCCTCAGATAGTTCCCAAAATTATTTCCCCCATGATAAAAATTCTCCTTCAGTTCCCCATTCAAATACTCTTAGGGGAATTACTTTTGCTATGCCCAACATTTAGCCAAGAATTCCTACAACATTTAGAGAGAAGCTTGGCTCTAGCTCTAGTACACAATGTGACTTCATTGATTCACTCTTCTTACAACCTATTATAAGAATCAAAAAGTTCAAAAAGTAATGATAGATGATGGCTCAAGAGTTCACATCACCATATTAAAGATTACCAATTATTAGGCTAGAAAAAATGCCAAACCCAAAACCTTCTTTGTTAAAAAATAGATCAATCTCATTCGCAATCGATTGGCATGATTTAGGATGTACCTATCACTCAACACAGATCAACTTTTAAAATAACTTTTTTAATACTCGATCTCACTAGGGTAGAAGCTGATTATCATTTTGTTATTGGATGACCATGGATTAAGCAAGCTAGGGCTATATATAATTTCTCTACCGATTTCTTATCTTTTAGTCAAAGAACTACCAAATATGTGACCACATTCGATGGAACTAGTAATTGCAATCAATGCAAAACCTCAAAGATCACCGAACCAACACTCCTCGTCAATGGTTTAACGGATGATAAAGAGTAAGATTTCTTTAAAAGCCAACCAAGACTTGCCATCAATTGAAATATCAATGGCTATAGGATTTCTACATTATAATTTCATGCTAATCACAATTTGTCATCTACCAATGCCACTAATCTAACTTTTGAAGGAGATTCAAGTGTACTGACCAACTAATCAAAATAATTTCTCAATTGAATCATTATCAATGATGAAAAAGTGGAAATAAGCAACGTAGGGTTTGACACCAACCCCAAAGCATTAAGTATTTATTCTAGAATACTAGAGCAATTTAGGACCTAGAAAATTGAACTTCTTGGAAAATTTAAGGACATCTCTTCTTGGGATTACAAAGATATGCAAGGATTAGACCCTCAATTTTACCAACGTTGAATTTTGTTGAAGACCAAAGCTATTCACTGTTACAACTGTTACCGTTAGTGTCCATGTGAAAGGCCAAATGGCCACCGGACACTTCTTTGTATATGTTCTTTAATAAAACATATAGTGGCTTGGTCAGTCACGGACTGTAAGTTCGACCGCATTTGTAAGACCTAAGAAGGCTGTCTTCGTGCTTCCTGTGTACTGTGTTTGCTGTGTATTCTATAGCCTCTGTGCGGAGTACTGTGTTTGCTGTGTATTCTATAGCCTCTGTGCGGAGTACTGTGTGCAGCCTCAGGAGCTCCGTTTTCTACTCCGAGCATATCGTCGCGGAGCTCTCGAAAGGGAGAGTGCACTGTAGTGCATCGCCATTGAAACACTTCACTGGTATCAGAGCAGTTCGAGGCAAAAGCTTTGTTCCTTTTGTGGTGCGAGCGACCAAGGCATATACCTTGGCATACCTTGTCATCCGAGTCACCGTTGGCGCCGTTGGCAGCACGCGAGGGAGGACCTCAACGATCAAGGAATATAGAGGTTCCGGGTACTTCCCGGGAGGTCACCCATCCCAGTACTGTTCCCCCCAGAGCTCGCTTAACCGTGGCAATCTCTTGCCACTAAGCTACACTCTTGTGGTGTTTGAAGAAGGGGAAAGACTAAGGTTGACATTACCTCCCTCAAAGCTTCATTTTTTGCTTTCAAAGCCTATTTCTAAAGAAATTTTGGGGTGGTTTTTGGAGCCATTTTGGAGTACTTTCGCACATAGTTCTCTTCGCACAGGTCCAAGAACATCAAGAAGAGTGTTCCTTGTACTTCTCAGACAATAAATATCAACCTTTGGGGCTGTATTTTCAGCCACACTCGTAAAACTACAGATTTCAGGTTTCTCGAGGGGTTTTCAGTTTTGGTGGGAGCAGTCGCTGCAAATCTATGCAGGTTTTTAAAGCCTAAAACATCAGAGTTGACAGACACTTGCAGGTGTTATTGGCTAGTTTTTGGGCTGTGTATTGAGCCTTTTAGTGTCATTTTACTGCATATATTGAGCACATACACACCATGTACGCTTCTGTGGATACCGCTCATGTACGTCCATGTGGTCATTGATATAGCGGTTACGTTCTTTGCATAAAGCCTTTTACGTTTGATAAAGAGGGTCGTGGTGAGGTTTTCTTAACTGGGAGACACCCAGATGTCGGGGTCTCTTCAGTGATGCAGGTGGAAGACTTACCTAGCCTCGCCATAGGAGATGTATGATAGTTGTTCATAGGTGCTCGATAAGCCTAGTTGGCTTCTATTGGGTAACTGATTATATGCAGTGGAGTCAGTGATTCACTATGCAGGTAGACATGTCAGTACTTGCAGTTTTATGATACTTTGACACTGGTCATATGCTAATTTTGCAGAGGATACTTTGGCTTTTTCCAGATTTCTGGTTTAGTCAACTATACAGTGGTCGATTTACTCCTTGATACACTTATTTGTTGGTGTTTGGACTCTTCTAGCTCATTATCATTCTATTCAGTTCTCTACGATCATGGCATCAGAGGTCTCAGGCACATCCGGTGGATCAGGGTCTAGTGCTAGTGTTATGAGGAGGAGCTATAACTTGCAGGGCAAAGACCATTTTGAGATCCGAAAATTTGATGGCACAAACTTTGCTCTATGGAAGAATCAGATTAAAGATGTGCTGATTCAAAGGAGGCAATGGAAGCCAGTAAATGGGATTTCAAAGAAGCCTGCTGACATGGATGAAGATGATTGGGATGAGTTAGATGAAATGGCTAGGTCTACCATTCGCTTGCACTTGGCAGATAATGTTTACTTTACAGTTTTAGACTATGAAAGTGCAAAGGAGCTTTGGAAGAAGTTATGCAATACATATGAAAAAGAGACGGCATCAAATAAAGTGTATCTGATGAGAAAATTATATGACCTTTGTATGAAGGACACAGATAGTGTTGCTGCTCATCTAAATGAGTTTGATGCTATATTCTCCCAGTTACAGGCTCAAAAAATGGATATGGATAATGAAATGAAAGCAATATTGTTGTTATGCATCGTGCCATCATCATGGGATACGTTTTGCACGGCTATTAGCAACAGTGCACCTGGTGGTAAACTCGTCTATGATGACATATGTGGAGCACTCTTGAGCGAGGAGATTCATAGAAAATCTATGGTTGGCACTCAGAGTGGAGATGCATATAATGTTCGTGATTATTACCAAGGAAAGAATCAACAACGTGGCAGGAGCAAGAACAAGGAAAAGAATGACCAACGGAATAAGAGTAGAAGTAAATCAAGGAAGAGGGATATCGAATGCCATTATTGTCATAAGAAAGGGCACATGAAGAAAGAATGTTATACATTAAAGAATGCTAAAGGTAAAGGACAGAATGTTGATGGGCATGTTAAACAGTTACCTGCACCATCTACTTTGACTGTGAAGATTGAAGAAATTAATGCTATTTCTGATGATGCTGATGTGTTGACACTTGACAGTACCGTGCCATCTGAGGCACTTATGGCCGATTCTCTTTCCCACACCTGGCTGCTAGATTCTGGTGCTTCTTTCCATGTGACACCACATAGAGAATGGTTCTCTAATTATGCAACAAAGTCTCTTGGTACCGTGAGACTTGGTGACTCTTACCAGTGTGATGTTGTGGGGATTGGAGATGTGGTTGTGCAGTTCATTGATGGTTCAAAATTTACTATGCATAATGTACGCCATGTACCTCAGTTATCACGCAGTTTGATGTCAGTTGGTCAACTTGATGACCTTGGTTACAAGGTGGTCTTCTATGCTCAGTCCTTTCGTATATCAAAGGGCAATATGGTTATTGCAAAAGGAAGCAAAGTTGGCTCACTTTATCCTTTATTTGTATCACAGAAAGAACACTTGTTAGCTGTTACTGAACAGCCTATGGCTTGTATTTGGCATGGTCGTTTGGGCCATATATCTCGTAGTGGAATGGAAAATCTTTCTCGTTTTGGCTACTTACTTGTGTTATCTTTCTTTGATTTTTCATTTTGTGAGCATTGTCAATATGGAAAGCAAACGAGAAATGTGCATAGAACGCACATTGACTCTTCAATTCAGCCTTTAGATCTTGTTCATACAGATGTGTGTGGTCCTATGCCCACTAGGTCCTTAGGTGGTTCTCTTTACTTTTTCACTTTCATAGATGATGCTACTAGAAAAGTCTGGGTATATCCTATCAAATCAAAGGATGATGTATTCCCTACTTTCAGAAAATGGCTTGCTTCACTTGAGACTGAAAAAGGAACTAAGCTTAAGGCTTTACGTTCAGATAATGGGGGTGAGTATGTTGGAAAACAATGTCTCATTGGTTGGAAAGTGGTCAAAGCTTGTCATTCTTGCTCAAAGAATACAACAAGTATAAAATCTCTAATGATATCCTCTTGGTCCATTTTACTCAAGTTTTCTTGAGGAACCGACGGGCGGATAAAGAATGTATAGCTGTGATACTAGTCCTTCCTACATCAAATATCGACGGGCGCAGTGGATAAGGCATCGTCCTCTTATCCCACCCGCCTGGGTTCAAGTCCCGCGACCGTTACACGGAGATATATATTCTTTTGATATCATGCTTTTCAACTCAAGAAAAGCAAAACGAATAGCGCAGCGGAAGACTATTTGCGTAGCGATCATGCTTTATCGGAGATCGTAAGATCGTAGCTTTATTTTGGCTTTTGGAGGGGTGCTTTTCAAGTACACAAACTACTATATAAGAAGCACCTTGGGCTCATTGTAATCATCCTTCACCTAGGATCAACACAAGCTTTCTAGAGCTTGGACCTCAGTAAAGGTGGTGTTTCTTCTAGCACATGGGGCAGCCATGGTGCTATCTTGAAGCATGTTGAGGAGCAGCTATGGAGTTCTTCTTGGTGATTCTTCTTGGAGAAGATGAAGGGTGTGCTCACACTCTAGCTCATGGAGAGGAGGTCATCTCTTGTTCATGGCAAGAAGACTTGGTCATTAGCAGCTTGATGGTGAGGATCGCCTATCTACATGATGTATTTGAAGATTGTCTTCTACAGGAAGATATTAGGTTGAAGATTATCTTCTACAAGAAGATGTCTGGCTACTTCAAAGACATTGGATGGGACCATCTACATGGCGTATTTGAAGATCATCTTCTACAAGAAGATGTTAGGTTGAAGATTGTCTTCTACAAGAAGATATCTGGCTACTTCAAAGACATTAGATGGAGTTTAACATAAGATTCACATCTTATGTTAAAGTATTCAGGTACATATTCTCTTTATGCACACAGGTACTACTCGAAGTTTATGGAGGTCGTGGCGTTCATATCAGGAGGAGTCCTATTTGGCATAGGTACAAGAGAATCAGTACTTATATGCTTTATGCATATTTTATGAGGTGTTTAAGAAGGTGTGTTCACATGAGTTTGAGGATTTCCGTTCACACTGATCCTTCCTCTTTCAGTCACTCATATTCACTCTTCTATAACCTATAAGGTCACACATCTCATGTATATTCAGATTACTGCCCATACATCTGAATATGTTTGTTACATTGTACATTCACTCATTCATATATTTCTCATCACATAGAGTGGTTGAGAATTTTGCTCCCACATTGTACATTGAACATTGGTATATATGATACTATGAGTAAGCGATGGCTTACGTAAAACCTTACACATGATGTCTATTCTTTCTCTATCTTTATCTCATCATTTTTATGATTAAGTTGTGGTATGTTCATGTTTTGTCAATATGGAAGATTGCTAGAATTAATGTTGTATATATACTGGACCTATGGAACCATGGACATATGACATGAGCTAAGGGCCTACCTCACTTCCAACATTTGGTATCAGAGCACTAAGGTTTTGGTTTCAGAACTTTAGATCTTTGGCATCAATTCATTAAGGCTCATTCATATCTCAGGTTCCAGAATTTCAGATTTACAACATATGATTTGAAAGCATCTTCTAATATTTGACATTTGACATACACACTTAATCTAGATGAGTAGAGATTTGAGAATTAGACACTTCAGTTACATGTGTATTCATCAGTGTGGAGTATGAAGTTGATGATCTGTTAGCAGCCGAATATTTTTGGAAGAGTATGCAAATACTTTACAAAAGTATTGTTTGAAGACCCAGACTTGATGAAGAGAAGACTACTTAAAATTCAAGGAAGAACAATGGTTCAGAGAAGATGAAGAAATCAGATCAACATCAAATCACAGGTATCAGTTTCTACTATCAGATTGTCATTTGCAGGTCATATCTTAGAAGAGCAGTTATGAAGAGATGTGAAGAAATTCAAGGAGTACTTTTATACACTTTCATTATTTGAAAGTTAAAGGCTACATCAAAACAGGTATCTAGAGGTTTTTTCTAGAGAGTTTTGAGAGATCTCTTTCATGGCAAGAAAGTTCATCTAAGAAGACAAGTGCAGAGATGAGATGAGTTTTTTCAGCCAATTTTCTGTTGTAAGTTGGTTGGATATCAAGGTACAAATGTATCTAGAGAAGGTAACTCTAGAAGGGCAATTCATCATTCAGACAACGATTGGTGAATATAGTCGTTTCAGACATTTGAAGCAGAATTTTGATTCAGAGATATGAGGAGATGATAAAACATGATTCTATATTCACTTCCATTTGTATACCATATTTGTTTTATCTCTTACTCTTAGCACTAGAGGAAGAGAAAAAGTTCATTTGAAGAAATCAAGAGTGCTTGCTACTTCAAGATGAAGATAACAAAAGGTATGGAAGAGAAGTTTGAAGATGTTGACATCATCAGGTGGAAGAAAGATGCAGAAGAAGAAAGTCCATCATTTCCAAAAGAAAAGTAAGACTTTCTTTTCTCATATATTTTCCATATACTTTTCCTATTTTATCCTCTACATCCAAAGACAAGTCTACGAGAACATCTTGTTTAAAGAAGAAGCAGTTTCTTGTTTTGCATTACACTTGGTCATGATTTAGTAGATTTGACAAAGAATTGCATTGAGAGAAAGAAAAAGCAGCAGATGTAACTTTTGACTCATATATATATGAGTTATGTTGAAGCTATTTAAGCAGGCAGCTTATATCTTCCCTCAAAGAATTCTTGGAGTGTCAATACAGAGCTACTTGGTATATGACAAGTTGCAGAGAAGTATATTTCTTCTTTATCTAACTCTTGAGGTAAAAGAGTTTTCTATAGCAGATGTTGAAGACTTGGGTTGAGGTTTTATGTTTGGAAAAGGTTACCTCATATTCAGTATTTTCAGAAACTTCAGAAAATTCAGACTTGTTGATGTACCAGTCAGTTGAAGAATCTACTTTTTATGATTGTCTTGATTTTTGGATACATGCTTGTATTCAAAAAGGTGTTCCATTAGATCCTATAACTTGATTGAAAAGTGGAGTTAGCCAAAAGAAAGTCAAGCAGGTACTATCACATTTCACCCGGGTAAAATATGAAAGTTATGAAGTATCAACTTGCAGCTTTTGGAGTTCTCAAGGTGAGAAGTTTGTCCACTTATATTTCAAGTAGGAGTTGCAGATTCCTTGAAGGATTTGTTTGAAGAAAAGTTTTATAACTTTTTGAAAAGCATGGACACTTAGAGACATTCAGGAAGTAAATCAAACATTCAGTCATGAAGGTTTGATAAGAGCAGATTCTACACAAGAGAGATCATTCTTGAATGATCTTGTATGATCTTGAGTATTTATGATTCAATTCTCTATCCTTTGTTAGTGAAGATTCTTAACATTGGAAGAAGTAAGTCAAAGATTCAGATTCTATCAGATTTGTGTTGCAAAGAGATGAAGATACATGTTATGTTACAGAAGGTTATGAATCCTAAAATGCTTTCAGCAAGGTTTTGTTATGTTAGGTTCAGCTAACCTTATTCTACAATATGGAAAGCTGAAGACTATAATGGAAGCAATTGGCAACTGCGCAGTGCTAATAAAAAGGGTTCATAGATTTTGTTTCAGATACAGGTATTGATCATTAAACATCAGATTTATTGAAAGAAGGAAGACGTTCCAGATTTCATAAAGTCTGATATATTTGAAGAATACTGGATACTAGTGTTAAGTCATCCAGGGGGGTGATGAAACATGAAGACTTATTTTCAAGCCATATGTAAAAGAATGCAGAGTCATACCTACAGGTATTCCTATTTCAGGTATTCCTATATTTCCTTTGTCAGGTTCTCTTTATGTTCCAGCTTTGAAAGAAGAAGGAAGAAGAAGAATGTTTGGAGAAAGATCCTGTTAGGATGTTCCTGTTCAGGAGAAGGTTCCAGAGTTCTATTGAAGAGAAGCTTGATATTTCAGAAAGGTATATTTCAGAAGTGCGCACATATATGTTTATACCAGATTCTGAAGGAAAGAGGTATGAAGGATTTAAAGGATGAAGACATGATGACATCATAGATTTTTTGACTCATATTGACTTGAGTACAGTAAAAAATGAACCAGCAGTGTTCATAATACACTACGTTGTGAGTTGACAGTCACAGGTTCCAGGATTCAGTTCTTGATTTTTAGTGTATTTACATGACACAGCAGAAGTATGTTGAGAAATCCTTTTGGAAGGTAAATGCAAATATGTGGATCCTAGTGTATGTTTTCAGGTTTTTGAAGACAAGAGATAGCAAGTTCGGAGACAGTTCATGCTATATTTGTTGTCAAGCAATGATTGCTTGATGTGTACACTATTGGATATCTAGTTTGCATATTTTCTCAAGTATTATGGTTCATATTTAGCAAGTTCAAGTTTCTTGAAGGAAAGTCAAATTCAGTTATGAAGAAGACTTTTTTAGAAGTATCGGAAGTACAAGCTTGAAGCTTGTGATAATTTGCAGATTATAAAGTTTGCAGATTCAATTCAGATTGTACCAATATGACATTGCAGGGGGGATTGTTGGAAAACAATGTCTCATTGGTTGGAAAGTGGTCAAAGCTTGTCATTCTTGCTCAAAGAATACAACAAGTATAAAATCTCTAATGATATCCTCTTGGTCCATTTTACTCAAGTTTTCTTGAGGAACCGACGGGCGGATAAAGAATGTATAGCTGTGATACTAGTCCTTCCTACATCAAATATCGACGGGCGCAGTGGATAAGGCATCGTCCTCTTATCCCACCCGCCTGGGTTCAAGTCCCGCGACCGTTACACGGAGATATATATTCTTTTGATATCATGCTTTTCAACTCAAGAAAAGCAAAACGAATAGCGCAGCGGAAGACTATTTGCGTAGCGATCATGCTTTATCGGAGATCGTAAGATCGTAGCTTTATTTTGGCTTTTGGAGGGGTGCTTTTCAAGTACACAAACTACTATATAAGAAGCACCTTGGGCTCATTGTAATCATCCTTCACCTAGGATCAACACAAGCTTTCTAGAGCTTGGACCTCAGTAAAGGTGGTGTTTCTTCTAGCACATGGGGCAGCCATGGTGCTATCTTGAAGCATGTTGAGGAGCAGCTATGGAGTTCTTCTTGGTGATTCTTCTTGGAGAAGATGAAGGGTGTGCTCACACTCTAGCTCATGGAGAGGAGGTCATCTCTTGTTCATGGCAAGAAGACTTGGTCATTAGCAGCTTGATGGTGAGGATCGCCTATCTACATGATGTATTTGAAGATTGTCTTCTACAGGAAGATATTAGGTTGAAGATTATCTTCTACAAGAAGATGTCTGGCTACTTCAAAGACATTGGATGGGACCATCTACATGGCGTATTTGAAGATCATCTTCTACAAGAAGATGTTAGGTTGAAGATTGTCTTCTACAAGAAGATATCTGGCTACTTCAAAGACATTAGATGGAGTTTAACATAAGATTCACATCTTATGTTAAAGTATTCAGGTACATATTCTCTTTATGCACACAGGTACTACTCGAAGTTTATGGAGGTCGTGGCGTTCATATCAGGAGGAGTCCTATTTGGCATAGGTACAAGAGAATCAGTACTTATATGCTTTATGCATATTTTATGAGGTGTTTAAGAAGGTGTGTTCACATGAGTTTGAGGATTTCCGTTCACACTGATCCTTCCTCTTTCAGTCACTCATATTCACTCTTCTATAACCTATAAGGTCACACATCTCATGTATATTCAGATTACTGCCCATACATCTGAATATGTTTGTTACATTGTACATTCACTCATTCATATATTTCTCATCACATAGAGTGGTTGAGAATTTTGCTCCCACATTGTACATTGAACATTGGTATATATGATACTATGAGTAAGCGATGGCTTACGTAAAACCTTACACATGATGTCTATTCTTTCTCTATCTTTATCTCATCATTTTTATGATTAAGTTGTGGTATGTTCATGTTTTGTCAATATGGAAGATTGCTAGAATTAATGTTGTATATATACTGGACCTATGGAACCATGGACATATGACATGAGCTAAGGGCCTACCTCACTTCCAACAGAGTATACCTCACATGAATTCAGCCTTTTCTGTAAGTCTAGAGGGATTCGTAGAGAGTTTACAGCTCCTTATACCCCAGTACAGAATGGTGTAGCAGAGAGGATGAATAGAACTATTCAAGATAGAGTAGTCTCTATGTTGCATCATGCAAACCTCTCACAAGGTTTTTGGGCAGAAGCAGTATTGACTGCAGTTCATGTGATTAACCTTTCACCTAGTACTGCAAAAGGTCTGAAAGTGGCACAAGAGTTATGGACAGGGAAACCACCATACTATGATCATCTTCGAGTTTTTGGGTGTGAAGCATATGTTCATATACCCAAGAATCTTAGACAAAGGTTGGACCATAAGTCAAAGAAATGCATTTTTCTTGGATATGGTCGAGAAGGACAATTTGGATATCGCTTATGGGATCCTGAAACACGGTCAGTGATCAGAAGTAGTGATGTCATTTTTAATGAGTCTAAGATGCATAAACAGCCCATTAAGGAGGTTTAAGTGAGAAGAGTAGTGTTTGAGGATACTAGTCCTCCGGTTAGCATGCATAAAAATGCTGCACATAGGGATGTTCAAGAGAATGTCCATTCAGATCAGTCTGCACATGTTCCTGTTCAGCAACATTGAGACGTTCTGCACGTGTCTCATATCCACCTAATAGATATGTTCTAGGTTTAGATTTTGTTATGCTAACAGATGCCGGTGAGCCTTCTTGCTACAAAGAGGCTATGCAGACAGAGGATCATGTCAAGTGGGGGCGTGCCATGAAGAGTGAGTTGGATTCTATTCACAAGAATGGTACTTGGGACTTAGTACCTTTGCCAAAGGGCAGAAAAGCTTTACCATGTAAATGGGTATATAAGCTGAAATTCACATCAGATAGTGCTTCTCCAAAATATAAAGCACGACTTGTTGCAAAGGGTTTTAAGCAACAACATGGTGTTGATTTTGAGGAAATCTTCTCTCCAGTGGTCAAGATGACTACTTTGCGCATGTTGCTTGGATTCGTTGCAATGGAGGACTTAGAGCTAGTCCAAATGGATGTGAAAACAACTTTCTTGCATGGAGATCTTACAGATGAGATCTATATGGAACAACCAGAGGGTTATGTAGTTCCTGGCAAGGAAAGTCTAGTTTGTAAGCTCAAGAAGAGCTTGTATGGACTTAAACAGTCTCTTAGACAATGGTACTAAAAGTTTGATGCTTTTATGAAGTCCCAAGGCTATTCTCAGAGCAACGAGGATCATTGTCTCTACACAAAGAGATGCTCTGATGGCAGCTTGATATGCTTGATACTTTACGTCGATGATATGTTGATTGCTGGGAAGTCCTCTTATGATTTGTCACTTCTCAAAAAGAAGTTGAGTCAGACATTTGATATGAAGGATTTGGGGGATGCCAAACATATTCTTGGCATGCGCATTACTCGTGATAGGAGTAAAAGATGCATATACTTGTCTCAAAGTGAGTACATATCCAAAGTACTTCACCGATTCAATATGCAAGGTGGAAAGGCATTGAGTACACCTTTACCCACATATGTGAAATTGAGCAAGGATGACTGCCCCAAATCAGATGAGGAAAAGGAATTCATGACCAAAATTCCCTATCAGTCTGCTGTTGGTAGTCTCATGTATGATATGGTAGCTACGAGACCAGACATTGCATTTGCAGTGGGAGTTGTGAGCAGATATATGTCTTATCCTGGCAAGAAACATTGGGAAATAGTCAAAATGATTTTGAGATATCTGAGTGGCACTAAGGACAAGTGTCTATGCTTAGGTAGAGGGAAAGCATCCATTATTGGTTACACAGATTGTGACTATGCTGGTTGTGTAGACAATCGTAAGTCTACATCAGGGTACATTTTTCATTTTGTTGGAGGTGCTATCTCTTGGAGATCTCATCTTCAAGAATGTACAGCTGTTTCCACCACAGAAGCAGAGTATGTTGCAGCAAGTGAGGCATGTAAGGAAGCATTGTGGCTTTCTCGTCTTGCTTGTGATATGGGTTTACCTCAGCATGTACCTCACTTGCTCAGTGATAGTCAGAGTGCCATTGCTTTGGCTAAGAATCCGGTCTATCATGCAAAGACCAAGCACATTGAGGTGAGGTATCACTTCATTAGAGATTGCTTAGCCACTGAGAGCATTATTCTTGAGAAGGTTCACACTCGAGATAATGCTGCAGATGCTTTGACTAAAGCTCTACCACATGATAGCTTTCGACTCTGTTGTCACTTGATGGGGGTTACTTGATTCTTGATCTTACGCAGTCACTTGTATACTGTGTAACATGCCCATCAGGTGGGAGGTATAGTTTGTATACTTACACCCAGGTATTCTTTATCATTCTTTATTTTTTCTCCCATAGTTACTCTGGCCATATTGGCCTTTAGTGGGAGATTGTTACCGTTAGTGTCCATGTGAAAGGCCAAATGGCCACCGGACACTTCTTTGTATATGTTCTTTAATAAAACATATAGTGGCCTGGTCAGTCACGAACTGTAAGTTCGACCGCATTTGTAAGACCTAAGAAGGCTGTCTTCGTGCTTCCTGTGTACTGTGTTTGCTGTGTATTCTATAGCCTCTGTGCGAAGTACTGTGTGCAGCCTCAGGAGCTCGGTTTTCTACTCCGAGCATATCGTCGCGGAGCTCTCGAAAGGGAGAGCGCACTATGGTGCATCGCCGTTGAAACACTTCAACAACAATGATATCAAATGAATCCTAACCATGTCAGATTGGTAAAACAAAAAATACATAGGCTTTAAAATGTTGGATCTATTGTAAAAAAAAAAATCTTGAATGGATGCCTCCAATAACTATAGTGCTTAAGGAAAAAAAAGCTCTTGATCTATGTATACTATAGGAAACTCAATGTGGCCATATTACCCAATCCATTCCTCTTATCCTTCCTAGACAATCTGCTATATAAAGTAGGAGGAAAGAAAATAGTTTTATTTATGGATGGATTTAGTGGATATGACCATGTTAGAATGGCATGATATGATGTACCTAAAATGGTCTTCATCACCAATTCGGGTGCCTATGCCTGCAAGGTTATGTGATTTGGTCTTTGAAATGCACCTAACACATTTTGAAGGTGCATGATTAATTTGTTCTCTCCTTACCTTATAGAATTCCTAGAATTATACTTGGATGATTTATTTGTTTTTGGGTCCAAGAATGCATTTTAAGAACATTTGCATGTTTGTTTTGAAAGGTGAAATTATATCATCTCCCTCTAACTCTAGTGAAATTTTGAACTCCTTATTGCTTGATTATGCTCACCAATTTTTGTTCAATTATGAGACTATGATCGGAGGGGTGTCGACAATGCCCTAGATGAAGTGATAACCTAATCTAATACCAATTCTTGGACTTTGAGGTCTACAAAATCACACAACACAAGGAAGAAGAAGAAGCTTGGAGCACAACACACAATATTGAATCTATTACCAAGTGAATGTCTGTCTTGAGCATAACCTTTTACAACAAGCCTAGTCTTATATGGGTCAACTATTCCATCAAGCTTATGCTTTATCTTCTATACCCACTTAGTTCCAATGGCCTTCTTGCCAGGAGACAAATCATATAAAGAGACAACGTACCATTCTTCATAATAGCATCATACTCTGATTGCATAGCAGCGATCCAATTTTCTGAATTTTGTGCATCATCAAACAAAACAGACTCATTCTCATCACAAATACTAGAGGCAATGATACCATAGCAATCCAATGCAAAAAAAGCACTATGAGAGCCTAAATTAGTACGATATGATAGAGATGCATCTAATTTGCTATCTCATGAATTCTGCACTAGCCATTTTGACATAGTTTTTACCTCTTCTGTATCACTAGTCCATCTCGTCAACAAGTGCATCATGAAAATCTGCATAAAAAATGGGATGATCTGCATCATCACATGGAACCTATAAAGGCTAAGAAATTTCCCCATTCGAGCCAGCACTTGACCATCCACCTGTAAAAAGAGGAAGCAAAGCATCATACACATCTCTAGAGCTAACACAGGTCTCCTTGGTACATGAAAGTAATGGCTGAATTCAATCTTTACATGTTTGATACATTTTCAAAGTTCCCAAAAGAGCATGCCTGCATAGGACCACAAACATCACTATGAATAAATTGCAATTTCTAAATAGCTCCAACTAAACCATCTTTTGGGAAGAAGGAACGTTGCATTTTGCCCAAAATGTTGTGTAGTGCATGTGACAGTATTCCCTATAGGGACAGGCTCAAGTGAGCTCAAGAAACTACATTGCAAGGTGATATTGAACAACTCTTTATGACATGATCATTTCCTTTAAAGTATTTGCAAAATAATTTTTGCTTTTTTTATTTCCTCTCATCTTTGTCTTCCTTTTTCAACTCTACAAAATTAGCAGGTTTCTACTTACTAGTAGATGAGCCCTATTTACCTTTGCCCTTCTAACTAGCTAGGAAAGCTTGATCTGCAACACACATAATGGACCTATTGTGCCTAGACTAATCTTCCTACAATAAAACAAAGACAAATTCCCTAAATGTTAAGGCATTTGGGTTTCCTTTCATCATCAATCGAAGAGTAGAAGCAAAACTCTAATATGAATTTGGAAGACCACTAAGAATAGTCTGCACAAGTGAACTATCTGGTGAGGCTTCATCAAAAAGCAACTACTCCATAAAGTCTTTGATCTTTGTCAAAACATTATCCATAGAATCTCCTTCATTCATATGCTCAATGTCTAGCTATTTTTAGAGGCAAGGAACACAAGCCTCATTTCTTGCCAAGTACAAGGTGTATTCCAAGCATCTTTGCTATTTTGCAAGAGAAAATGTGAGGGATAATGGCATGTTTGATAGACAAAGCTTTCAATGCATGTGTCTAAGCATCTCTGCCATCCCAACAAATTTGCTCTACAGTAGGTGCAGCAAGAACTAAAGCACGAATAGGAATTGAAGATTGCCATCTTCAACACCATATGCATCAAATTTTAAGTCATTTGGATTGCCTTTCATTATCAATCAAAGAGTAGAAGCAAAAATCTAATATGAACCTGGAAGATCTTTAAGAACATTTTGCACAAGTGAACTATCCCACAAGATTTGATTAGCAAAAATCCATTGGTCTATCAAATCTTTGATCTTTTGTAAAAAAATTATCGATAGAATATCCTTCATTCATATGCTCACCATCTAGTTGTTTTTAGAGGTAGGCAACATGAGCCTCATTTCATGCCTAGTATAAGTTTGTAAGAGATTCCTTTCTTTCCCAAGAGAGATGTAGCAAGTGCAATAGGAACCACAACATGACTAGGACATTGAAGATCATCATTTTCATTAGGGGAAAAAATGAACACTGCATGGGCCTCATAAGGATCCCTAATTTTTAGGGATTAAGCTTAATTCTGTTCTTGTTTAAGGGGACAAAGTGCATTTAATAGGGCACTTTTTAGTAGGCTAGAGTAGGCTTTTTTTTAGGCTTCAGTAGGCCTCTCTCTTTCTTCTTCTAGAGAGAGAGAAAGAGAATCTACTTTCCACATCATCAAATTCGTACATGTATTTGAATAAAAAAATGAATTTTTTTAAAAAGTCTCATTTTCAGTGTATATTAATTCAAAAGGGCCTATTTTTTAATATATATGTGAGAAGTCACTTTTTTGGGCCCATTTTTGAAGTTTCTTTGAGAAAAAGTATAATTTTCAAACTCCCTCCAAAAGTAAGTGCCACATCATCAAATCTATGACTATGCTTCCCCCAAAAAATGTCTTTTTCAAATTTCATCATTTTCAGGCATACAAAGTAGAAAAATACACTTTAACCCATACACATACAAGAAAACACATTTTTTGAGCAAAACATATGCTTTAGAGTCCCTTTCAACCAGTTTTTAATCTTTGTTTTTGATGTTGCTGGTCATTAGCAAAGATGGTGTTGACATGTATCACAAACTTCAGAGTAGAACGTCTGCATGCTCCTGCATCAACAAGTATCCATGTTCGTGTGCCTAGAGAGTTTGCTCCAAATACACGATGCAACAATGATGGCAATTCTCAAAATACCCCTACTACATTTTATTTGGTGTTGAAGTTTTATTGCATTCAAGTGTCATATTAAGATAATGTTTTCTCTTTTGTGCAGACTGTAATGTTAAGTTAAAGTTCATACTGAAGCTTGATGAGTGTCAAATCATAAAGGGTCAACGACTAGAAAGGTTGAGTGTGATGCTAATGAATGAAATTATGGACCATGCAATGAGTGATGAAACTTTAGGAGGGAGGGACCATTTGACTTACAATGTGCAATCAGAGAGAGATATCTGGTGGTTAGGTGCTATAGAAGTTCCCAAAGAAACAAACAATGTTATTTTGTGGATTTTTAGTAGGACTCCATGGATTACGGAAGTAATCTCTTCTCAAATACATGGGCAAAAGCTTTTTGTAGATTATGTAGGTGATTTTGAGGTAGAATGGCATTTGGGTGGAGACCTTAAGAGTATAAAATGCATGTTAGGTTGTAAACAAGGAGCATCTTCTCTCTATCCTTGCCCATATTGTACACAAGGTTACAAAGGATCTAAGAGACAGTCTAAACCTACAAGGGCATTGATGAGAGTTGATGACTCTGAAGAAATTGATGAAACAGACTCATCGAATCACAGGGAATGGGAGATCTCAGTTTTGAGGTGTCCAATGTTATAGGAACCGACTCGTGATAAAATAAGCAATGATTGGAACCCCATTATCCCATTTCCATTAGTCAATGTTCACTTTTGTACTTTGCATGCATTCATGAGGATCTTTGATAGGCTTTTGAAGCTCCACGTTGAATATGCATTTGCAATGAAACCACTAGAGAGGTCTACAATAGCAATCCAAAAAATAGAAGATCTTTTGAATTCTATAGGTTGTCATGGTGGCCACGTATCTTTAGTTGTTAAGAAGTATGGTGAGTCTCAAGAGATTTTACAACAAGTTTCAATGACTGGGAAGAAGGCAAGACATTTCTTTAAAAGAGATGTGAATAGTCAAGATGATGGGAAATGGGAGCTTTGGAAGGACCTCTGTTCAATTACAACAGACAATGATAGTCAGGTTGATCTCATTAACAAGCAAAAGAAGGTTTGGTCATTGTTCGATCAATTGTTACATTTGATGTGTTTGGTTTCCACTAATGCTTCACAACGAGAATCATTCCAAGTGACTTTGAAGGAGTTTACACAGTCATTCATCTTAACTTGGGGAGAAAGCAACATTACACATTACATAGTAAGTTTTGCTTACATTTTTTTATTTGGTCTTAAACACTATGTGTATATCTTATTGACCAGATCATAGCATATTCTTTTTGCACATGGAGCATATTTTATGAATCGATATGGGTCACTGGAAATTTTTAGTACACAAGGAATGGAGAAGTCACATTAGAGGGCTAGAGGTGTTTACTTTTAAAACACTCATCATGGGGGTGGTCTACTCCAATCAAACTATTTAGAAGAAATGTTCAATTGGTTTTTTCATGCGACATTCGCTAGAAAATATGTAATGGAACGAGCATGTGAGTAACAATTAGCAAAGATTACACGAAAGCTACAAAATGATATTGCAAGAGAGAAGTGGATGTCATCGTCAGGACCCGTACATCATGCCCAATGGCGTGCACAAAGAGTCCGCGAGGGTTCTGCTTTGAAATAGTTTCCAAACTCTTGAAATGCATTATTCTTTTCAAGGTTTTTATAACCCCTTTCACTTCAAATAAAATTTTACTATTTTTGTGAATATACTTTTAATGTCTTAAAACTAATTTTTATCCATTTAAATGTGAACATGACAATTCTTAAGTGAAAGCCTATAAATAGAGGTTTCCTTCCTCATTTTACCACTTTACAACCTAAGAGAATGGCACGCACAAAGCAGACTGCTAGGAAGGATCATGTCGTCTACCATAGCCATGTGCAAGGTACTCAACGCCCAACATGGATGACACCCCACAAGAAGCGTCGAACTACAAGCCACTCTTCCAGACGAAACTTGGGTGCAGGGACACAGTCTGGTAGCATTCCATCATGGGGGGATGAAGCTTCACTAGAGAGAGATGTATCCCAGGAAATAAATTATTCCCCTCCCGCATCTGATGATGAGCCCCCAGTCAGGACACCAATCAAGGCAAGGCCCAAACAACGAGGACATAGGCAAGCTGTGATTGAGACATCAAATTTATCGAGTTCCTCAGATGAAGAAAGTATAAATGAGCCACCATGGAACAATGATGATATCCCCGTGAACCATCAAGTAACACAAGGAGGCAAGACACTCCCCCCAGGACAAGGACAAAGACCAACCGATGAAGAAAGAGAGCAAGGTCGGGCAGAGGAAGTAAATGATGAGGCATGACCATCTAGGCATCCTCCAAGAAGAAAGAAGAACTATCAACCACGTCATAGACCACAACGACCACAACGACCACAACACAACATCCCCTCAAATGCAAGAGCACCACAAAGGTGCAAAAAGCAAACCAGAGCCTTTGCAGAGATTCGACACTATCAAAAGTCTATGGGGCTTCTTATTCCACGAAGGTCATTTGCAAGAGTTGTGAAGGAAGAGATCCAACGCTATTGCGCTGGACTTCGTATCCAAGGGATAGCCATTGAAGCTCTCCAAGAAGCTGCAAAGGCGTATCTTATATCAATGTTGGAGGACTCTAACCTATGTGCCATCCATGCAAAGAGAGTGACAATACAACCTAAAGATTTGCAACTAGCTAGGAGAATTAGAGGGAATAAACCTTAACAAAAATTTGTACTCCCTTGTTTGGAGAACCTTTTGTATATCCCAGATGATGAATATTTGTAAATCCCAAATGATGAATATAATCTTTGTCTTCTCATATTTGCTCTCCCAAGTGTTTATCTCTTAGTGTACATGTTTTGAAGTTTATTTCTCCTATGTTTCTAGGTGTCGTTTCCAGTACCACTTCGAAGTGTTTTTCATAGTTGTATCATTCTTTTTTCTGTACTTGTTGTAAGTGGTAATGGTATTTAATGCATTTCATGGCTTAGAAATGCCAAAAAAAGGCCAGCCACAAAAACGCGGGGATGGGCCCTGCAAAACTTTTGTAGGGCCTATCCCTGCGTTTCTGTGACAGGCCTTTTTTTGGCATTTCCAAGCCATGAAAACACATGCCATGCACATTGGGGCATATGATTGGCCTTGGCTAGAGTGCACTGCATGCTAACCCCCTGACCAATAGCTAAACAATGTTTATGAACTTACATGTACTTATTTATTGCTGCATGCTTATATGCACCCAGAGGAGTCTTAACTTTATCTAATCATTGCACATAAGAAGAGTCTTCCACAATTCCCCAAGTGAAGGTGCTAATTGAGGGACATAGACTTGCAATATAGGTAACCTAGTGCATAGGATGGCCTAGGAATGCAACAAAAAGGCCTGCCACAGAAATGTGGGGATGGGCCCTGCAAAAGTTTTGCAGAGCCCATCCCCGCGTTTTTGTGGCAGGCCTTTTTTTTGCATTCCTAGGCCATTGCATGGATTTTGGGCAACACAAACTACAAGAAATAATGGAAAAAGACTGATTAAACTGTGCAAAAGTTATGAGATTGTCAAAACCATAAAAATATGATAGATTGAATGCACATGGAAATTGGAAAAACAATAATTGGTATTATAAAGTTTTTACAATCGGCTCTTGGCCTTGAGCCTCTCCACAACATTCTTTCTTCTCTGAAAAGATAGTGGCAATTGGTAAGTCAAAACTGATTGGGATATTAACTGAGGGTCTGTCAATCCAAGACCTAAAGCTATTCCTATTTGACCTAATATTTTTCCTCTAAAGTTAACTCCTAGGGTAGTAAGGGCAAGGGACTTCCTAACTAGAAATATACAATTGGTCCCTTGCATTATTGTAGATAGGCATAAAACTTTGCTCAAGGTCTTCAGACACCAAGTCATGAAGTGTCCTTGAGGGGAAAAGTCCTTGTGGATTATGACAAAATCTTCTTTTGGCAATTTTCCAATGTAATGTGCCAAGGAAGAGCCATGGCCCCGGGAAACACGATCACCACCACTCCTTGCTGCAAATTTATCCACTTCAATTGTTTCCTGCACATAGACAATCATAAAATTAAATAGATACATCTTGTATGAATATGAGACAACCATAAATGTCATTAGAGACTTACATCTTGAAGCCTATCTTCATCCTCTCCTCTTCCCATTGCATCTAGTGGAATCTATGAATGGGCCATGCCACTTTGCTCCACAACAGGGGATGTTGGAATCTTCTTCTCCAAAATTCTTTCCCTTGCTGTGGCCATATCTTCTTCAGTGGCATCTTGGTTGGCATGGCTCAAAATCTCTTCACACACAAATGCAATGGTGTCCGCAACTGAATCACCAAGTGGAATTGTTGCCTTTTCGATAATGTCAGAAGTGTTGTCCATGGGAACATCAGAGGTTGAGCAGAAAATACTAAGGCATTCGTCGAGGCGTAGACCGAATGCCTTCTCAATATCGTGCAGGAACAAAAAATCCTCTCCTTCGACAAGTACAACTGAAAACATTTCCATCTCTACCTCTGGTAGAGTGGGTTCCATGGGGTCTAAGTTGGAGGGTGGATTGTTCTGTGTACTGGCTTCCTTTAATTTATCCACTACTCCTTGAGGAATTTCTCTGGAAAATTTTTGACTCTCTTCTAATAAGTTGAGAGCTTCTGTCTGGGGTTCCTTCTTGTCATCTACAAAACCCCCAGTAACAAGATGGGGTAGGTCCATGGGTGAAGGTTCGGGCTCCTCATTGACAAAAAAGATGGTTGTTGCTACGTAGGAAATATATTTTCTTCCCATTTTCCTTTTCTTATTTAATTGTTTAATTAAGGGCATTGTGTCATCTAACAGGTGCCTTGAAGCCTCAGCAATAGCCATGAAATGCTTTAAGCGCTTCGCAAACGCCTCATCTCCTTTATGAATGTAGAAAAGCAGGTCACAGGGGACCCATTTACACTCATATGCTGGAATATCTATGGCATATCTTAATCTGTGATCTCATCGATCACATCGGAGGTCATGGCTATTGTCCCTTCAAGATTAGGGACTCTACAGACTATGTCATACAAATCCATACGACCATTGTAGTCTTTAGTATTCAAAAACTCCATGAATAGATCTGGAGGAGATTTCATGGGAGTGGAAGTGCTAGCAGCCATTGCTTGCATGTGAGAATTCTAGAGGCTTGTAGTCTGTGCTTTCTAGCTCTTTGAGAGTGCAAATGTGAGAAATGAGCACATAGAACCCATTTTTATAGCAGCTTCAAGTTTTTAAACTGATTGGGCCCACTTTTAAAAGTATAGAATAAAGAAGTGCAATTTCAAAAAATGTGTTTCTGATGACAAAATAATGCACTGGAAAAAACATGAGCAACCACATTTCAAAGTAGTGAACAAACTTTTTGACATTCCAAAAGTTTTGAAATTACCATTGCAGAGAAGAAGGTATATACAATATCTAACATGAATCAAGTATCCTACTTTTTACAAGGTTCTTGAAAGTGCAAAAACCATGAGATACAATGACTAGGGCCCAAGAAGTGACATTATCAGGTTGCAAAAGAACTATGACAATGAGAGTTTTGTTTCATCTTTGCTCCAATCTACAAGGACTTTCATTTTGTATTCCATTCTTCTACTCACCTATCATCAATTTGCAAGAAATTGAAGTCATGAAAGTAAAATAAACAATAATGAAAATATTACGTTAACAAAAGCATGAAACATTTCTCACCTTATGTCCTTGAATTTTGAATTTGGATTGAGTTAGTCCTTCAAACCCCATAATCATCAAGTGTTCTCTCAGATTAGCCAAGGTCAGATGATTATTCACTAAAATAGTTTCTGTTTCATTGTTGGGCAATCTAAGCTTTATTTCAAATGAATGCAAAGATCCCTCTGAACTTTGAAATGGTATCCATTTGCCAAGTTTGCACATCCAACGATCATAGTAGAATCTGATGTATGATGAAGTACATTGTTTCAAATATCAAAATCCTATACCTGTTCCACCTATTTTACAAAGATATTTATCACCTTTTGCAATTCCTTCCATCAAACCCCAATTTTCACCAAGAAGACTTTCGACTTGCTCATATGTGATATCTTTACACATGAACATGGTGGAAGTCCCTTGGAATGAGAATCCTTGGAATAAATATACAAAACAATGAATGGGAAAAGACTAGTGCAAACCTACAGACCTAGACACTTTTGTGAATTTCAAAGAGTTATGTATATCCATTGCCATCTTTTGCTTCAAAGATGATATAGACCATATAGTAGGTTTTGGCCACTCCAAGCTAAGAAGAGAATGTACTTCAATTCTCTCTAACCTTCCAAAACCATTCATTGTAGAGGGTACAACATATCTATGTGTGTAAAAGAAAACTCTATCATGGTAAAGTTGAGCAGGAGATATATTTGGAAAGACTAGTGCACCAACATCTGCATGCAATGCCTGGAAAGTACCTGTAAGACTATGAAGTGGTTGCTCTTCCACCAAAGTAGAAGAAAATATATCTGAAATAAACAAAAACATATCTAAATAGTTCAGAAATATATCCGACACAAGAAAACATAAAATATTGTAGAGTAATACTTACAATTCACAGGATATCTCATACTACTAGAGTTTTCAAGTTTCATAGTTACTAGTGTAAAAACATGTTGTACAATAGCAACCATCCCATTGTCTCTGTGCTTCTTGAAGCCAAGTAACTTTCCCTTCCAATGAAGATCTAAGTTTCCACGATCTCTAACTCGATGAGGCCCAACTCTAGAGGGTTGCATATACACCCATGCACCTTTGGAGTACTCATGTGATAGCCATTGTCCATCTGTGGCTTTGATATTGTGACATCTTAATGTGAGGATTTTATCTTTCGGTCACCTAGAAGCTTTAGATGTTGCCATTGAAGCTAAAGGTCTTCAAGCTACAACAGTAATTCGAGATAGGAGATGCAGGTAGGTTGGAGTGTAGAAACAGGAGCTTCAATGGTGTGCTACAGAGTGAAAGTAGTGGGAAAAGATGACTTTTTGGGACATGGGTATGAAAATGTGAGGTTTAGGAGGGAAATAAATCTTTTTTGAGTAATTTTGAAAAAACCCATTTTTCAGCTCAAAACATGCATGGATTTTGAATTTGGGGTCAAAAAGAGTACTTTTGACCCTAAAAGGTAATGGGGGGTCCATTTTCAGGTGTTATGATGAGTCTTTTGACTTTTTAGAAATTTTGAATTTTTGGGCCCAACTGAGTTACGAGATTCCTTCTCTCTCTAGAGGCAGCTCATTAAATAAGGGAGAAATATGTCCCCTCTCCCCCCTTCAGCCTAGTATTTTATAGGGCATAGACTATGACCACCACCCTCTTCTGATTGGTCCATCACTAATCACTCATTAATCTAAAAGGCCCATTCAGGGTTCATTTTTTCCCCTAATGTCAACACCATTTGTATCACATTCAATAAATATCTTTGGAGGTTTAGTAGGATGTTTTTCAATAGCCTACACAATATTCCACAATCCTTTTTCTAATAATACATGACACATCATATATTCCCAAAATGGGTATTTAGTACCATCCAACTTGTCCTCAACAACCAACATATGGAATACATGTTTGCTTTCAACCATGGCCAGTGACCAAATACACTAATGCAAGAAATTGATTATATATAAAAATGTTCAATATAAATATATAAAATTTCAATAGAAATACTCTATCAAGATTTGCTAAACTTGTAATAGACTTTGAGATGCTTGTAGTAGTGACTTTAAACCTATATTCTATTACTTTGAGATGCTTGTAGTAGTGACTTTAAACCTATATATATTTAGCGCAAAAGGAAAAAATCTCTTTTATAGTTGTTGCGATAGTGCAAGATCAAATCAAAATTCTGACGCCATATAGTGAAGCTCTTTTGAAATCCTAATTACCTTGAGTATGCTCATTAATTTTTGTGAGAGTTTGAGACTATGAATAGAGGGGTGTCAATGATGCCCTAGATACAACAATGACTTGCTCTGGTACCAATTATTGGAGTTTGGGGTATGTGGTAGCACACAAACATCACAAGGAAGAAGAAGAAGTTTGAAGCACAACACAATACAGAATGTGTTACCAAGTGAATGTACAAAGATAGTGATGTGTTGGGGTTATATGCATATATGCAAGTTAGAGGAAAAAAACCTTGTAAAGAGGGAAAAGAGTGCCTCTATGGTCTTAGGTGTGCTCATACACATCACTTACAAAATATATCAACAATTTGCATGCTTTTTTTTAAACTTTTATCAAGCCTAAAAATATGACACGTGTGTCCACGTGGTTTCGACTTGATGTTCAATAGTTCATGTGTATCTTGGTTGAGAAAGAAGCATCTTAATATGAACACTTCTGTTTTTTAGGCTAAATATAGGGTACCTTTCAAAGCTTATGTTCCCACATAATATAAACTTGTAGGCCTTTTAGAAAACGCTCTACCTCTTGAGAAGTTTGAAGCTTTTCTCAAAGTTTTAGGCTTAGTCTCTTTTCTGGATTGATCTTAGTTCTTGTAGCTTGGACTTCCTTATGGATGAATGCTACCTCTTTTTTCTTGAAATTAATCTTATTGGATTTGCATGTATACCCATAATCCTAATGGGTAGATTTGCGAATTATGCACTCTGTAACACATTTTGTGATGTGCTCTTAAGCTTAAGCTTCTTCTTCTTCTTCTTCTTCTTCTTCTTCTTCTTCTTCTTCTTTTTCTTCTTCTTCTTCTTCTTCTTCTTCTTCTTTTTCTTCTTCTTCTTCTTCTTCTTCTTTTGCTTCTTCTTCCTCCCTATGTTGTTTATGTGCAATCTTGCTTCCAAAATTTCAATAATCTCATCTCAATTTAGAAACCAAAAGACCTAAAAATCTGAATTAAGAATATGTGTATTCATGTTTACTTAAGATTTCCTTACAAGAACTTTCAAACATGCTCCATCTCATCCAAGACCAAATGGATGTGCTTATTAGATTTGCCAAGGGCCTATAAATGTATATTATTAGTTTATATAGTTTTTGTGCTTCAAGTATTCACATCACCTTCTTCCTTGGGTGTAATGTGGGTATTGAATAAAAGGCAAAGGCAAGTTTCTTAGAAGATAAAGAGTACTTTTGCAAAATTCGAAGGTATTTTCCAATGTTTGACTTTCATTTTATCCATTCATGCATAATGGATTGAATCATGGATTGTGCTTCGTGCACTTATGCTTGAAGACCAATCTTGAGATCAAATTTCTAGCTTAAATCATAAGTGTGAAATTGTGTGTCCTCACTCATTTCTTAAGAAGCGTATTCTAAAAATGGCACAAAAACATTTTACTTTTTTAATTGTAGTGAATATCTGCTATATATTGGATATTATAGAACAAGACCATTTTATGAAGTAGGGTTCTGAAAGATTTAAATACATTTTAAGGAGCATATTGATTGTACATTGTAGATCTTAATATTCCTTCTTAAGTCCTTTTGTGAAAAATTATCATGAACTTGTTAAGATGTGTATTAATGATTTGAAGAATGTGCAAGTTTTCTTGAAAGGCATAGAGACTCGTATGTAAGGGATACAATAATGTAAACCATACTTGAATAATTTATAATGATTTCGATAGGGAAATTAAGTAAGTGTCTAGTCTCATTTTAGAAGAATCCCCTAATCTCTTCTTGAAGTGGAAGGACATTGAAGCTCATGTCACCTTGAATTCAACCGGACACTCTAGTAGAGACTCTACAAATGTAGAGTAAGATTTTATGATTGGGAACGATTGCATAAATGGAGATGACGATCATGCATAAAAATATTGGAATGAGAGAGAGAGAGAGAGAGAGAGAGAGAGAGAGAGAGAGAGAGAGAGAGAGAGAGAGAGAGATTATAGAGTCAAAATATGGGGATGTGAACACCTTTTCTACGACATTGTTAATTAGTATTTTTTAAAATGTTCGAATTTGAGTATTTCTACTCAAATTAGTATTTCTACTCTCCTTGAAAGCTTGAATTGATTGGAAGTACATCCATAGTACCCATGGGATTCTGTTATATAGGAGGGTTTACATGAGAAAATTCGCCCAAAGGCACTGGTTTGCAGTTGGGTGATACATGGCATAAGGCTCATATTTCACCCAACTATTAGTAAGAGTTGAACCCTCGCTTCCACCTCAAGAGGTAAACGGCTCAGCCAACTAAACCAATGCGTGTGGGTATGAGAATATATTTTTGAAATTGATATATATATATATATATATATATATATATATATATATATATATATATATATATATATATATATATATATATATATATATATATATATATATATATATATATATATATTACCAATTAATAATGGTGTAGAAATTTTAAAAAATTTATACATAATTTGATAGTGTTCAAATACGTTCTATATAAGATTATTATTGTATTTAAATACCTGTATTCCCAAAAAACAAGTAATTGTCTAAAGCAGTAGAATTTACCTTGTGGCGCCTTTCCTGCTAGTGAGCTCTTTGTTCATTGGGATGAGCTCTTTATTCATTGGGATGATGAGAGACAACGTAAAGCGTCAAAATAAGGTGTGTGTGTGTGTGTGTGTGTGTGTGAGAGAGAGAGAGAGAGAGAGAGAGAGAGAGAGAGAGAGAGAGAGAGAGAGAGAGAGAGAGAGAGAGAGAGAGAGAGAGAGAGAGAGCAGCTTTTCTCTTTTCCTAACTTCCAAGCTGATTGATGGCAACAATATCAACCTTCTGACTTTGATAAAGCTTGTGGAAAAGGATGTGTTGCTCCAATATGCATGCTGCTGTTACTTCCATGCATGCTACTGTTGATGTGTTGTTGCTTCAATCAACTTGTCATGGGCTGCACAACACTTGGTGATGCAGAGAAAGTAAGAGCTCCATTAGGTCCAAAAAGCATGTTTGGAAGTATAAATTTGGTATCGCTTATAGCTTTTCCATGTTCAAGGTGCTTGAAGCAGAAGCTTGTGTTGTTCCTTCAGTCATAACCCAAAGTGATGTGTTGCTTCATGCATGCTGCTGTTAGTTCCATGCATGCTATTGTTCATGTGTTGTTCCTTCAATCAAGTTGTCATGGGCTGCACACAACTTTGTAATGCAGAGAAAGTAAGAGCTCCATTAGGTCCAAAAAGCATCTCTGGAAGTATAAATTTGGTATAGCTTATAGCTTTTCCATGTTCAAGGTGCTTGAAGGAGAAGCTTGTATTGTTCCTTCAGTCATAACCCAAAGTGATGTGTTGCTCCATGCATGCTGCTGTTAGTTCCATGCATGCTATTGTTCATGTGTCGTTCCTTCAATCAAGTTGTCATGGGCTGCACAACACTTTGTAATGCAGAGAAAGTAAGAGCTCAATTAGGTCCAAGAAACACCTTTGGAAGTATACATTTGGTATAGCTTATAGCTTTGCTTTTCCATGCTCAAGGTGCTTGAAGCAGAAACTGTTAGAGCATGATAGTCAAAACCTCAGATTTTAATCAAGGAGCTATGTTTGATAAGAAATGTATAAGATAATCTATCAAATTCTGTTTAAATAAAGAGTAATTCGAATCCCCTCAAGACCTTTGCTTCTCAAAAAACTACATTCTTTCAGTATTATTGCTATAAGAAGATAGAGACTGCTATAATCTTAAGAATAAAATATCATCTAAGCATGATTTTTATTATTATAAGATGTATGGTAGTCACAAGATTCTTGACTTCAAAAATAAAGAGAGGATCTTCATCCCTACATAAATCAAGAAAACATCAATGTATGTGTTATAAGAAAAAATGAAAGAATAAACCTTGCGGAGTCCAAAACCTTTACCACACGCTTCAAATGTAAGTATGTTGATCATCTTTACCACACTCTTCACATATGATTTTTCTGATAAGGAACTCACGAAATCCACTGAAATCCACTGAAATCATGTGAGAGTTTACATGCATTATTTAAAGATGCCCTTTAGCATTACCATGATGGAAAACTTTGGACCTATTTTGAGAGAGAGAGAGAGGCAGAGAGAGAGAGAGGGAGAGAGAGAGATAGAGAAAGGGAGAGGGGGAAGAGAGATAACATAAAGATAACTACATGACCATAACATGCATAAATGCAAGCATAATAGCATACACATATAACCATGGCCTGAATGTACATGAGCATGGCTCCATAGTCATAACCATAATGAAATGCAAAAGCATATCCCACATGAGCATAATCATAAAAGTAACCATAAAATAAAGAAAAAATATGTAAAAAGAAATGATATGAGAGATTACAAACTCGTGTAGATCAATTAAGTTTAGTGGTTTCATTGATCTACTATAGTCTCTTCAAAATTTATGCTATACACCCATAGATAGATAAATTAAAAGAGAAAGATATGCCATAACAGAGTCGCTCCATTCATCTTTTTAGTATATGATCAATGTTTATCCCTCATGATTGTCTATCAATATTGCATTTGGAAGGCCCCATCATGAGGAGAAGCCTCTTCTGCATTAATCCATTGGTGGTGGTTCCAACTCAGATGTTGGATGAAGGTTGTATTGAATTCTTCATGTCTTGTAGATGGCTTAGGTAGACTTTTCTCACTTTCAAGTGAGATATTGGCTGGAATGCTATGTAATGCAACGAGGTGCTCTAGCTTGTGGACCCTAGTTTGAGTTTCGAATGATTTTGAATCATGAATCTAAGCTCAATTCTGATCCTAAAGATGAATAGGGTCCTTTTTGTTTGATATTTTCAGCATGAATTCAGTTGGTTGGTTTGACATATGATCTGTTGGTAAGCTTTGTGTGTTGCTAGTGTATGGGGGCAAGACAAGTATGAAGGTGATGGGCACCCACATACAACCACCCATGTTTAGCTAGATGCACAAGTATACACCTCTCCATCAACTTATTTATAGAAAACTTTTGCACTATTTGAGACATTGAATTGAGTAAGCATACCTCTATCTTGGCATTTCCCATCTAGTATTATCTAGATCACCATTTTAGTTCTACTTTAAGAGCACTCAAGTGGACAAAACCATCATCAAATTCCTCAAATCATACTGTAGATGTACTCTACTCTTATGTTGCATTCATCTCTCTTGCATAATTTCTTTCTCATATAGTATCAAAGTATTGAGGTTCTTATATTTAGGAAGGGATTCTTGTTTCAACACATACATTACTTTAGTAACAGAAATATGACTTTAGTCTCCTCATTTGCGAGTGCTATTGTTTTTATCATGCAAATTCGTGCTCATCCACCCAACTGGACTAAAGAAAGTGTGAAAGAAAACATTACACTTTATGGAGTTACAAAATCCTAACAGTCTTTTACTTTACGGGGCCAATAGGACTTGATCTAGAGCCTATTTTAATGGAAGATCCAACAAATCCATGAAGGAAATTTTAGCATGCCCTACATCTTCTTTAGGCTTGGAAGAGGTGAATGATGGATGCTTTATATGAAATAATTGACAATGCAAGTGATTTCATGTTCACTCTAATACAACACAACATCAAATCACAAAAAGCTTCACGTATATTTTCTCATCAATATGAGACCAAAAATCACACTCAGATACAAAATCTTGAGAATCAATTAAAAGTTCAGAAACATTGTCTACAAGAGAAGGTTGAAGACGTCTTTAGGTGAATGAAGCATTTACAAGATCAATGGTCTCCTTTTTGTGTTGTAATAATTCCTAAAGAATTTGCTTACATGTGTTTTTTTGATTATTTTGGGAAAACATGGTGGATTAATGGCTCCCCTCTTACTTGTCAAGAGTTTTGTGCAATGCAATTGGAAGAAGAAATGCATCCATAGTACAACAAGAGATTTAGAAATGAGATTTAAATAAAGATTTAAATCATTTAAATCATAGAGGTTTATAAAATCCAAAATAAAAAACGGGTTTTTATTCACTTTTAGATATTTTTATTTTTTGAGACATAAAACTATGTACCAATGCATATTTAACAACTTTTTTGTATACCTGACATAAATAACATATAAAACATCCAATAGTCTATTTAGTATTACTATACACTATACATAGTAGTAAGTACTATGAAAAGTATCCTTGTTTTTGAGTCCTCACTCTTGACTCGTAAGTCTTAATATTCTTTGATAATGTGCAAGAGAACACCAAAAACCAAATGTGCATGGGTGGAAAGAAAAAGCTATCTAGGCTTTTATCTTAGACCAATTTTTTTGGGAAAAAAATTGAATAAAAATCACAATAAATCATTTAGAACAATTTCACCAATTTAAAAATGTGTTTTATATAAAAATCAGTGATTTAAACCAACTATGAATGTGTCTAAAGAAAATTCAACCTCAAAGGAGTGTACTATTTTCAATTAATGCAAAGGGAAAATGCTACTTTGATGGGTAAATGAAGAAGTAAAAGAAGAAGAAGTTTATTGAAAGTTGTTATTATTACAAAAAGAAGGTTCATGCTTCTTGGTGTTTGAAGCAAGCCTAAGAGCTTGTATTTGTGAATTTGGACTTCACATGAGATTTGAGTTGGCACAAGCTTATACATATGCTTGTATACATCGAATGAACTCTAAGGTTAATGTCTGAAGTTAGCTTGGTTAAAATTAAAGAATATATTTGGAGGGAATCTCTTGGTCATATTAAAAGCCAAATGACATGACCATATTTGAATTGAAATTCAAATTAGCTCGTAAAAGTATGGATCACTTTTAGGTAGATCCAACCAATAGTCATGAGTAAAAAGTATGGATCACTTTTAGGTAGATCCAACCAATAGACATAACTCCTAATAGACATTGGTCTTTTAGTCATGGGTATGTGAGCTGATCATCACACTCATTTGAGTGCTTCATGTACTTTCCTCAAAGATTTTAGAGTCCTCCACTCTCGCATTGTTTCTTATCCCAATTAGCAATGCATTTTCATAGCCACATTGTTATTTGTCTATTGCTACAATACCTATCTTCAAGTTTGTCATCTTGTCCGAGTCATCACACTACGTATATGATGTCTTAATCTAATCTATTGAATGTAGTATCATACATAGAAATTTTTATAGTAATTGGTGTTGTATATCTTGATTTGTGAACAAATCAAGGTGATTGTGTCTATGCATCGTCATCCTCCTAAAAAGCCACAATCACCCCTCTAACTTCTTATGCATATTACTCTCCATATAGTCCTCCTAAATTCATGAAATAAGTTGGTATAGCTCACTCATAGATTCATCTGAAAGTGTGAAAATTTTATCATGTCAACTTTAACTAGGCTGTGAAATCTAAGTAAAATTTTGAGTGACTTCTTCCATAAATGGAAAGTTTACTTAAGTTGATGAGTACATAGAAGTTATCTATTTGACATAGAGTTTTGAGAATCATGTTCAAAATTATTATGATTATATATATATATATATATATATATATATATATATATATATATATATATATATATATACACACACACACACACACACACACATATATATATATATCTATATATATATATATATATATATATATATATATATATATATATATGCATATATTGGAAGCTTAGAGATTCTATTAAAGGTCTCTGGAGTTACTTAGGCCAATCTAGAGCAGGTTTTTCCCAAGACCCTCTCATCTCTATGTATTAGCAATCACTCTCCATAGTGGTATTAAAGCATAGTCATACACTTGATAGTATGGGTGATGGATTTCCCTCATCAATTGAAAAATGGGATCGAAGAAACTACTAGCATGGTCTCTAAGGATAGAATCTTAATTGCAAGGGAGGTATATATATACGGATACATCTCAAGAGATGAGTTGATTCCTATACTAAAAAACAAAGGATAACCAACTCAACAAGAGTAGGAAAGGTTGAAAATATGGTGTGCAAAGGATGCTTTGGCAAGGTAATATATTTTAAAATCCATATCCGATTCCTTACTTCTCATATTAGGAATTGTAAGACTTCTCAAGAGATGGAGTGCTTTGGAAGCATTCTTCTCCTCAAGTACCAAAGCTAGAAAGAACCAACTATGGATTGAGTTCAAAACAATTAAGAAGATGTCCAAGCAAAATCTATATGATTTTTTCACCAAAATAAAGGAAACTACAGACAAATTGGGAACGTTGTAGAAATAATTGATGAAGAGAAGATTGTGAGGAAATTCATCAATGGAGTCAAGACTGATGACAAGTGGGAAGCTTTCACCACCACCATGGACTTATATGCAGATATGCAAGTGATAGATTTCAACACTCATGATGGGACAACTCTTCACTCATGAGGCCAAACTCATGAAGAATGGTGAGAACAAGAAAGGTGACCAATCCTTTTCCCATCAAAGGCAAAGATAACAAAGGAAAAGGTAAAAAGTTTGATGATGAAGGAAGCACCTCCCAAGCTACTAACTTTAAAGGTAGAGGTAGAAGTCCAAGAGGAAGATGGAGATGAGGTAGATAAGGTAGGGGAGATCTCAAAGCTTCTCACCTTGTGCCATATAGTTCAACAGGAAGAGGGAGAGGAGGTAGACAAGTTAGGGGAGATCTCAAAGCTCCTTACCTTGTGATATATATGGCCTATCCAATCATATCACATAACATAGCTTCAAGAACCAAAGAACTAGAGAGGAAGAGGATATAACAGAGGTGGTTGCAGATCTTATAGAGGTAGATAAACAATTAATATGGATACAAAAACAACAATTGCTAAGGAGGATACAAAGGAAGGAGAGATTATGAAAATTAAACAGATGATCAAGCTAAAGATGATTCACTTCTACTTATGAATATGACAATTAAGGAAGCTAAGTCTGATGAGCATGTTTTCTACATTGATTCTGGATGCTCAAAACATGTAGTAGGAAATATACCTTGCTCTTAGACTTGAAATCTCCAATGAATAAGCATGAGGTCCAAATAGGTGATGATACAAGGCACCCTCTAGAGAAGGCAGGGAATGCGAAGACTTCCAATGGTAATATGAATTTGATGAGCATAGTTCTCTATGTACCAAGTATTACTAAAAACCTAATAAGTGTAGGTCAGATTGTGGAGAAAGGTTTGTGGTTGAGATTCACCAAGCATGGAGCCTATTTGGATGATCCACGTCAAAACTTCAAGATAGCAAAGGGTGAAAAAATAGGTAGATTTTTCACATTTGAATGACAAGACACCAAGAACATTGCTTTGTTAAGTTATGGTACCCACACGCTATTAGAGCTAGAGGTTTGGCACAAAATTTTGAATCACATTGGAAAAAGATCCCTCAAACGAATCAGTAGAGATCAAAGTGTTCTCGGACTACCCAATATCTCAAAGCAACACATGATATACAAGTGTTGTGCATGTCAATGGGAAATCTCACGGGCAACCATTAACAAAGAAATGGTACATAGATGAAGACCTTATGGACCTTGTATACAAATATGTTTGGAGACCAAGCAAAGAGCCATCCATCTCAAGTTCAATGTATTATGTGTCATTTATAGATGATTGTAGAAAATGGACTATTCTTTACTTTATGAAGCATAAAGATGAAGTGTTCTCATGTTTTAAGAATTATCTAACTCTAATGGGAAATCAAACAAGTAAAACCCTAAAAAAGACAAAGGTCTAATGGAGAAGGAGAAAAATTCTCCCATGAATTTGGTTCTTATCTACAAGATAGAGGAATCAAGAGAGTGATTACTACCAAGAACACACCTAAATAGAATGGAGTAGTAGAGAGGATGAATAGGACCATTGTGGAAGAAGCAAGGTCCATGTTAAATGAGGAGAAGCTACCTAATTGCTCATGGGCAAAGGCATTATGCACTACCACATATTTGATAAATAGATTTCCATCAAAAGCCTTGGATGGTATGAACCCTTATGAAGCTTGGAATGGGAGGATACCAAGCTTTGACCACTGTAGGATATTTGGGTACATTGCATATGCACACATACCATCTCTAATCAGAGGTAAATTAGACCCTACAATAGAGACGTGTATCTTTATAGGCTATGAAATTGATTAGAAAGGTTATAGACTATATAACCCTAGTAACAAAGGCTTTATAGTTAGTCAAGATGTTGTGTTTGATGAGAAAAAATCATAGTTTGAAGATGATTGCAAGAAGATCAAGCTACCATATGACCTAGAAGAATACTTTCCAACACTCTTAAGCAAGAGTCCACATACACTTGAAGCATCAAGTGATTTTGAAGATGATCAAAAGACTCCTATGAAGAAAATCAACTCATGGAACTCCAAAGTCAAGGGAAAAATGCTAGAGTTGAGGGAAATTGTAGAATCCTCTTAACAAACCATTAGAAGATCTACAAAAGGAAGAAGAAACTAGAGAACCACACTTCAGAATCGGTACCCAAGACTCCAAAAATGAATATTAGTGGGTCCAAATGGATATACAAAGTGAAGAAGAACTCTAGTGGAACTATTAATAGATAAAAATCTAAACTTGTGGCTAAAAGGTATGCACACACACAAAGTATTGACTATGAGGAGACCTTCTCACCTATGGAAAAGATGCCATAGATATTTGAAAAGGTATATATGGCTCAACCCCCTAGGTTTGAAGAGTCATATTTCCTTGAACATGTATGTACGTTAAGGAAGGCCTTATATGGACCAAAGTAAGCTCCAAGAGCTTGGAATCATAGGCTTGTGACCTACTTGCAGGATAAGGGCTTCATTTTTAGTAAAGCAAATCCTGCACTCTTTATCAAGAGAACACATGGAGAAGTCAAATATCTTTGTGTATATGTAGATAATATCATACTCATAGGTGATGATGTTGAAGGTATCATGAGGAGTAAGCTACATATGAAGGATGAATTCAAGAGCACTAGCCTAGGGCAGCTCACTTACGTCCTTGGATTGGAAGTGGTGTACACAAAGAATGGTATGTATCTCACTCAAAAGAAATATATTAAGGACTTGCTAGTCAAGTTCAAAATGGAGAATGCTAAGGTTGTAGGTAAAACCATGGAGGTAAATTCAAAGCTAAGTTCTCATGAAGGTGAGCCAATTGAAGATGTAACAAGCTATCAAAGCTTGGTGGGTAGTTTGAATTATGCAACACTCACTAGGGTAGACATTTGCTATAGTGTAAGTATTGTGAGACAATTCATGCATAGTCCTAGGAAGCCACACTTGGAAGCAATTAAAACAATTCCCAAGTTATCAAAGGGAAACATAAATCAAGGTTCATTCTATCCATATACTTTGTATGTATATATAAAGCTATTCTCTCATGTAGATTGGGCAGGATCAAAAGATGATAAAAGGATTACTTCATGTTACCTTACATTTGTAGTTACAAAGCCCACATAATGGTCATCCAAAAAGCAATCCACTATTGCTCTCTCCTCTACTAAAGCTTAGTGTAAAGGTTTAGAAAATGCAACTCAAGAAGCCATGCAGATTAAGACATTATACTTAGATTTGGGTGTGAAGTCTTCCACTCCTCATATCTTTGGGGAAAAAATAAGCTCCTTACATCTTGCAACTAATCGGATTTACGATACTGGGAACAAACACATTCAGGTCCATTATCATTATGTTAGGGAGAAAATCACAAGCAAGGAAATTGAACTCTCATATGTGTCCACTCAACAACAATGTGCAGACATGACGACCAAATCATTAGATGGAGTGAAGCTAAGTAGATTCAAAGCTATGATTGGGCTTCAAGAAATATCAATGGATTGAATAATTGAGCATCTTAGGCTTGAGGGGGAGTTTTTGGTGTATGAAGAAAACCTAAGATCTTGTCTTTGTGCATTCGGACTTCACATCAGATTTGAGGCACAAGCTTATACATATGCTTTTATAAATTAAGTGAAGTCTAAGGTTAATGTCTGAAATTAAGTGAAGTCTAAGCTAAGTTCTCATGAAGGTGATCCAATTGAAGATGTAACAAGCTATCAAAGCTTGGTGGGTAGTTTGAATTATGCAACACTCACTAGGGTAGACATTTGCTATAGTGTAAGTATTGTGAGACAATTCATGCATAGTCCTAGGAAGCCACACTTGGAAGCAATTAAAACAATTCCCAAGTTATTAAAGGGAAACATAAATCAAGGTTCATTCTATCCATATACTTTGTATGTATATATAAAGCTATTCTCTCATGTAGATTGGGCGGGATCAAAAGATGATAAAAGGATTACTTCATGTTACCTTACGTTTGTAGTTACAAAGCCCACATAATAGTCATCCAAAAAGCAATCCACTATTGCTCTCTCCTCTACTAAAGCTTAGTGTAAAGGGTTGGAAAATGCAACTCAAGAAGCCATGCAGATTAAGACATTATACTTAGATTTGGGTGTGAAGTCTTCCACTCCTCATATCTTTGGGGAAAAAATAAGCTCCTTACATCTTGCAACTAATCGGATTTACGATACTGGGAACAAACACATTCAGGTCCATTATCATTATGTTAGGGAGAAAATCACAAGCAAGGAAATTGAACTCTCATATGTATCCACTCAACAACAATGTGCAGACATGACGACCAAATCATTAGATGGAGTGAAGCTAAGTAGATTCAAAGCTATGATTGGGCTTCAAGAAATATCAATGGATTGAATAATTGAGCATCTTAGGCTTGAGGGGGAGTTTTTGGTGTATGAAGAAAACCTAAGATCTTGTCTTTGTGCATTCGGACTTCACATCAGATTTGAGGCACAAGCTTATACATATGCTTTTATAAATTAAGTGAAGTCTAAGGTTAATGTCTGAAATTAAGTGAAGTCTAAGCTAAGTTCTCATGAAGGTGAGCAAATTGAAGATGTAACAAGCTATCAAAGCTTGGTGGGTAGTTTGAATTATGCAACACTCACTAGGGTAGACATTTGCTATAGTGTAAGTATTGTGAGACAATTCATGCATAGTCCTAGGAAGCCACACTTGGAAGCAATTAAAACAATTCCCAAGTTATTAAAGGGAAACATAAATCAAGGTTCATTCTATCCATATACTTTGTATGTATATATAAAGCTATTCTCTCATGTAGATTGGGCAGGATCAAAAGATGATAAAAGGATTACTTCATGTTACCTTACATTTGTAGTTACAAAGCCCACATAATGGTCATCCAAAAAGCAATCCACTATTGCTCTCTCCTCTACTAAAGCTTAGTGTAAAGGTTTGGAAAATGCAACTCAAGAAGCCATGCAGATTAAGACATTATACTTAGATTTGGGTGTGAAGTCTTCCACTCCTCATATCTTTGGGGAAAAAATAAGCTCCTTACATCTTGCAACTAATCGGATTTACGATACGGGGAACAAACACATTCAGGTCCATTATCATTATGTTAGGGAGAAAATCACAAGCAAGGAAATTGAACTCTCATATGTATCCACTCAACAACAATGTGCAGACATGACGACCAAATCATTGGATGGAGTGAAGCTAAGTAGATTCAAAGCTATGATTGGGCTTCAAAAGATATCAACGGATTGAATAATTGAGCATCTTAGGCTTGAGGGGGAGTTTTTGGTGTATGAAGAAAACCTAAGATCTTGTCTTTGTGCATTCGGACTTCACATCAGATTTGAGGCACAAGCTTATACATATGCTTTTATAAATTAAGTGAAGTCTAAGGTTAATGTCTGAAATTAAGTGAAGTCTAAGCTAAGTTCTCATGAAGGTGAGCCAATTGAAGATGTAACAAGCTATCAAAGCTTGGTGGGTAGTTTGAATTATGCAACACTCACTAGGGTAGACATTTGCTATAGTGTAAGTATTGTGAGACAATTCATGCATAGTCCTAGGAAGCCACACTTGGAAGCAATTAAAACAATTCCCAAGTTATTAAAGGGAAACATAAATCAAGGTTCATTCTATCCATATACTTTGTATGTATATATAAAGCTATTCTCTCATGTAGATTGGGCAGGATCAAAAGATGATAAAAGGATTACTTCATGTTACCTTACATTTGTAGTTACAAAGCCCACATAATGGTCATCCAAAAAGCAATCCACTATTGCTCTCTCCTCTACTAAAGCTTAGTGTAAAGGTTTGGAAAATGCAACTCAAGAAGCCATGCAGATTAAGACATTATACTTAGATTTGGGTGTGAAGTCTTCCACTCCTCATATCTTTGGGGAAAAAATAAGCTCCTTACATCTTGCAACTAATCGGATTTACGATACGGGGAACAAACACATTCAGGTCCATTATCATTATGTTAGGGAGAAAATCACAAGCAAGGAAATTGAACTCTCATATGTATCCACTCAACAACAATGTGCAGACATGACGACCAAATCATTGGATGGAGTGAAGCTAAGTAGATTCAAAGCTATGATTGGGCTTCAAAAAATATCAATGGATTGAATAATTGAGCATCTTAGGCTTGAGGGGGAGTTTTTGGTGTATGAAGAAAACCTAAGATCTTGTCTTTGTGCATTCGGACTTCACATCAGATTTGAGGCACAAGCTTGTACAATATGCTTTTATAAATTAAGTGAAGTCTAAGGTTAATGTTTGAAATTACTTGGTCAAAAGTAAAGAAGATAATGGGAGGGAATCTTATGTTCATATTGAAATCCAAATGCCATGATTATATTTGAATTCAAATTGAAGTTAACTCAACAAAGTATGGATCATTTAAAGGTAGATCCATCCAGCAATCATGAGTAAAAAGTGTATTTATACATTGGTCTTTTAGTCGTGGCTATGTGAGCTGATTATCACACTCATTTGAGTGGTTCATGTACTTGCCTAAAATCTTGTGGAGTCCTCCAAACTTGCATTGTATCATATCTCAATTATCTATAAATTTGCAATACATTTTCATAGCTACATTGTTCTCTATTTACTCCTAGGGTGCCGAGCTTCAAGTCTGGCATTTTGCCCGACTCATTGCACTGTGTATATGATCTCATTATCTAATCTATTGATTGGAGTATTCATAAAAAACATTTTTAGGCACTCCTAAGAATTTTTATAGTCATGAGAATTAAATAGTGAGTTATCAACAAATCAAGGTGACTGTGTTTGTGCATCTTCATCCTCCTAAAAAGTTCAAATGACCCTCTTGACTTCTTATGCATACTTCTCTCATCATAGTGATTCCAAATTCATGAAATAACTTGACATGGCTCAATCAACACTTCATTTGAAATTGTGCAAAAGCTCTTGGGTCAATTCGAACTAGGGTGTGAGGTCTAAGTAAAACTTTGAGTGATTAATTCCATAAATAGAAGGTTTTCTCAAGTTGATTAGTAAACAAAAGCTATCTGTTTTGGCATAGAGTTTCGAGAATGACATTCCAAAGTACCATGGTCATGTAAATGCATATATTGGAAGCTCTATTAAAGGACTCTGAATTTACTTAGGATGGTATGGAGGATCTTTTTGTGAGGACCCTCTCATCTCTATGTATTAGCCATAATTCTTCACAATCCCAACAAAGACTAAGGAAGATGCAAGCTAAGAATGGAAAAATACTCCCAAATTCATGTGAAAGAATAAAGAAGTTTCAATATTTCATAGCTTGAACTATGATTTGTCATAGAGGAGGTACACACTATTGATATATTTAGGTACTGATGTGTGTGAACACACTAGGACTGCTGGGGCACTTTTTTCCCTCTTTAGGAGGTTTTTCCCCCCGACTTGTATATATGCCTATAGGCCTAATGGGTTACTTACCTTTGTACATTCTAATGGTAATACATTCAGTATTGTGTGTTGTGCTCCAAGCTTCTCCTTCTTCTTTGTGCTGTTCCTATGTTTCCATAGACATCTAACTCCAACAATTGGTATCAGAGCAGGTGGTCGCTTCATCTAGGGCATCGTCGACACTCCTCCGATCATAGACTTAGAATCACACAAAATTTGATGTGCACACTCAGCGTGCAGAAATCGTGATTTGAGCTTGTCTCGACCTCCAAATGCACTGTCATAGTGCTTGTGTAGGTTGTTTTGTCTTTTTGTGCCAAAGATATATACATGTTTCAGTTCACTAGTATAAACGTCTCAAAGTCTGCTATAGGTCTAGTAGAACTCGTTTGGGTACTTGTGTTCAACTTTTTCAGATACAATCATTTTTTTGCATCAAGGTATTTTAGTCAGTGGCCCTGGCTAAAAGTAGTGATGTATTTTGTATGTTGGCTGTTGAGGATAAGTTGGATGGTACCAATTACCCATTGTGGGCTTAGATGATGCATCATGTATTGGTCACAAAAGGACTATGGAATATTGTGCAAGGTGTTGAAAAACATCCTATTACACCTACAAGATGGTGATATTCTGCAGATTCCTGTTCATGTTGCGGTTCATGTTGTACCTATTGTAGAGAAAATTCGTTGGGATGGTAGAGATGCTCAGGCACATGCATTGATAGCCTTGTCTATCAAACGTGCCATTATTCCTCACATTCCATCGTGCAAAACAACTAAGGATGCTTGGGATAAACTTATCACATTGTACGAGGCTAGGAATGAGGCTCGTGTTGCTTACCTCCAAAAACAGTTGGAGAGTGAGCACATGAATGAAGGTGATTCTATGGATAGTTGCAGAGGCCTCTATACCAAAAACAAAGTTTCTTAACCTTGTGCAAAATGAAGAATGGGCATTTACTACTGTTTGTAGTTTTGAACCATCTTCTCATGAGCAATGTATGTCTGTAGTAGACTCAGATGTTTGGTATTTTGATAGTGGGGCAACCAAACATATTACCTTGTAGTGCAATTTTTTCACTTTACTCAAGCCGGCCCCTACGAGAAATATTATCACATGCGCCAAAAACTCCTCTTATCTTGTCATGAGAGTTGGTAAGATCATTCTGACTACTGTTAATGGTAGTTCTTTCACTTTGTCACATGATTTGTCTGTGCCAGGGATCAAGAAAAATATGTTATCAGTTTCAGCTTTAGCCATGATTGGCTTGGTTGTGAAATTTGTTGATGAGAGGTGTACAGTTCATGATCTGTCGAATGACAACATGATTACTGCTTTTGGAACTTTATGTCATGGGCTTTATAAGCTCATAGACTATGAAAAATCTGTGAATGATTCCGCATGTGCAGTACATGATTCTTAGGCTATGTCAGATGCAAAGCTTTAGCATGCATGCTTTGGCCATCAGAATTTTTCTAATTTGCTATGCCTGTAGAAACATGAAATGGTCTCCTCTTTGCCCAAACTTGAGGCACCCAGTAAACATGTCTATGAAGGCTATATTTTGGGGAAAATGCAGCATTCTTCATTCCCATAAGATGGTTCAGTTCGGGCTACTAAAAAATTGCAGCTTGTTCACAGTGATGTCTATGGTCCTATGCAGATAACCTCTTTTGGCAACTATCTTTACTTCTTGACTTTCATCGATGATTTTTCTAGGCATGCATGGGTATATCCATTGAAAGCAAAGTCTGAAGTATTTATGTGCTTCAAACAATTTTTTATTTTGGCTGAAAATCTGTCAGCATGTAAAATGGGCACCCTCTGTTTTGATCAAGGGGGGAATATATGTCCTCTGACTTTAATGCATTTATGGCTGAATGTGGGATAAAAAATCAGTGCATAGTGCCATATACACCTCAACAAAATGGATTTTCTGAATGGAAGAACATGTCACTCATGGAGATGGCAAGGTGTATGGTCAAGAGTCAAGCTTTACCACATAGTTTCTGGCTTGAGGCTGTCATGTGTGCAACATATGTACTTAACAGGTGTCCCACTAAAGCAATGTAGTCTATCACTCCATATGAGGCTTGTTATGGTCGTAAGCCATCGGTTGCTCATTTGCGTGTTTTTGATTGTCTGGCATATGCATTAGTGCCTGAACAACATCGTAGGAAATTGGATGATAAAGCAGTAAAATGTATTTTTGTTGGGTACAATTTTGAAAGCAAAGGCTATCATCTACATCATCCACAAACTAAACACATTTTGTTCAGTCATGATGTTGTTTTTGTGGAAGATGCTATTCAGCCTTTACTTTCATGTACGAAGGAGACATCTATTAGCTCCAAAGTCATGTATGATACTTTATACTTTGCTGCCTCTTTTTACAGGTGGACAGTCTAGTGTTGGTCCCAATGATGCAACTTCTCAACCTTTCTAGGTTCCATGTGATGATGCAGATCATTCCATTTCTGATGCAGATTTTCATGATGCACTTGTTGATGAGACAACTGATATTGAGGAGGAAAAATCTATGCCAAAATGGCCTGTGCAGACTTTGCCTTATAGAAAATTAGATGACCTCTATCATATCGTACTCGTTCAAGCCCTCATGGTGCCTTTTTTGCATTAGATTGCTATGCTATGGCTGCATCTAGTCTCTGTGATGAGAATGAACTTGTTTCATTTGATGAAGCACAAAATTCAGAAAATTGGATGGCTTCTATGCAATGTAAATATGATGCTATAATGAAGAATGGTATCTGGTCTTTATGTGACTTGCCTCCTGGCAAGAAGGCCATTGGCACTAAGTGGGCAAACAAGCTGAAGGGTAAGCATGATGGAACAATTGATAGGTATAAGGCCAGACTTGTTGCAAAGGGTTATGTGCAGGAAAGAGGTATTGATTTTGATGAGACCTTTGCACCTACATGCCGAATGACTATTGTTCATAGCATTTGTGCACTTGCCCCTCATCATGGTTGGAATGTACATCAGTTGGACATTAAAAGAGCATTTCTAAATGGTGACTTGCATGAAGAAGTGTATGTTTTTCATCCTAGTGGCTTTGTGTAGAAAGGGCATGAAAACCAAGTGTGCAGGTTAAAGAAGGCATTATATGACTAGTGTTGTACCAAAACAGGACACTATAGTGTCCTTTTTTCTAATAAATAAGAAAATCACACATACTAATCAAATAAAATTTTGAAAAAAACCTTAAAGCCCCATAAAGATCTATACCTAGATGCTCTATAAAAATATATATTTTAAAGAATAACCTTTTTTGATAACTCAAAATATAGAAATGATTGAATATGGTTGAGAAAAACTGTTTTTCGTAAACTTATATGAGAAGAAAGAAATATCTCCATAAAAAGAATTTTCCTCCTATTGGAATCATTTTTCTAATGTTAATTTATTGTCATATAATCATTTAAGACTAGGAAAATCATTTTTATAATAAAAAATTAGTGCAATATAGGGTGCTCATTGTATAGTTATACACTTTAGCAGCCTTCTATATGATATTGATTCATAAAAACACTAAAATGGTTTGTGTTTTATTTTGAAAACCATCATATAGTAGCATAAAGATATGCTACATGTCTTTGAACCAATAATTTTGTATGTATCTCACATACCACTAAAAATCTCAATATTTCATTGAATGGCCATAATCTTCTCTATCGAGAATAAACATTCATCCTAAAAAATAGGTTTTCTCAATGATATAAGGTATATATTATGAATCAAAAAAAATTCTATAAACATTATAAACTACTTTATATAGAAAAAACTAGAATGTTAACTTTAATCATGTAGCATATGCAATATTTCCTCATAAAATAACCTTTTCTTAGCATAGAAAAATAGTGGTATTGTTTAACTTGAAGAAACAACATAGAAATTTGACTCCTAAGGTTGTTAAAAAAATATTTCTAGTTGTAATAATATCAAATAATATTTGGATAATAAAAATGATGCACGTCCGTACCATCACTTTGCAAAATAATTCATAGATGATAAGACTGTCATATCACAAATGAGATTCATTTTATGCCATAAACCTAGTAAAATTCATTAAAAATCTCTTATTATGGATAGAAACATGTTGAAATATATAAAATAAAAGATTTTATTGCATTTAGACCAATGAAAATTACGAGATCATGGTTTTAATAAAAAATAACCACTAACTTACATCACTGTAATTTCTGTGCCAGTATTGAAATTAACATCATAAAATTAGTGAATAAGTATTAGTTTTTATATACTTTAATAAAAACTATATTTTCTAGAAATATTCAACTCTTATGCCAACATGTTGCATAGTTACATTTATAAATGGTTCCTTCTAGTAATCTAAAAAATTCATCAAACATTGACCTTTTTGAGGACACTAAAGTGTCCAAGTACAACACTAGTGTTAAAGCAAGCACTACATGCTTGGTATGAAAAGATACATGCCTATCTGATTGCACATAGTTTTGAAAATAGTCCAAATGAGAGCACCTTATATGTTAAGCATGCTAATGATTTGCTTCTGATCATTGTTGTGTATGTTGATGACATGTTGCTCACTGGTCCTCATGACAAGCATATTGCTGATTTTAAGGCTGATTTACATGCCTCATTTGAGAGGTCTGATTTGGGGCATCTGCATCATTATTTGGGCATTCAATTTATGCAAGTTGATGGTGGAATGGCTTTGTGTAAAACAGAATATATTGACACATTATTGTAGTGTTTTGGCCTTGAAGACTGTAAACCTATTACCACTCCTATGGAGAGAGGTTTGCGATTGAGTCTTCATGATGCTGGAGATGCATTTGATGATGTTCTCTATCAATAGGTTATTGGATGCTTGATTTACTTATGCATTACTCAGCCAGATATTCAGTTTGTTGTCTCACAGATGAGCAGGTTTATGCATTGCCTAGGTGTCAAGCATTGGCAGGTGATTAAGTGCATATTTCTCTACTTGAGTGGTACCCGACTACTTGGATTGTTTTATCCCAAGGGGGGATCACTAGTGCTAGATTTGCATGCTTGTTTTTTACAGTGATGTGGGTTGGTTGCTATGAAACTCGTGTGCCCACTAGTGGCTTTTGCTTCATGCTTGGTGGCTCATGTATATCTTGGTTGAGCAAGAAGAAGCCTACTGTGGCCACTTCCAATTCTGAGGCTGAGTATAGGGTAGCTTTCACATTGATTGTTGAGTGTGTGTGGCTCAGATGCCTTATGGATGATTTGGGTGTTGGTCAGTCTTCTACCACCACCATCTTCACTGACAGCTAGAGCACATTGACAGTTGTGAGGAACCCTGTTTTCCATGCTCGCACCACTTTTTTCCCTCTTTAAGAGGTTTTTTCCCCTGGCTTGTATATACACCTATAGCCCTAATGGGTTACTTATCTTTGCACATTCTAGTGGTAATAGATTCAGTATTGTGTGTTGTGCTCCAAGCTTCTCCTTCTTCCTTGTGCTATTTGTGTGCTTCTGTAGATGTCTAACTCCAACGTGTACATCTACCTAAGCTCTTATTGATAAACCTTGTATATTAGATGGTGGAACATCTCATCACATAACCATTAAGAAGGAATCCTAAATTTCCTTAATTCCTCTACAAGCAACCATCAGCGTAGTGATGGGAAAAATCTCAGAATGTCTAGTTCAAGGGACTAAATCAATCTCTTTTGTTGTTGGCACTAATGTAAAAAGAAAACTCTCTAATGTTTTTTATTTGTCATATTTATTAAAATTTGTAATCAATAATGATCATCATATGCCAAGTTACTCCAATCCCAAATGTAAGAGAACATGTTTTTAAAATTGCTCTACAAATATCTTGTAAACTTGCATGCCTTGAAAATGTTTCATCTATCTATATGTCACATGGAGAGTTAAATGGAATAAGAAGATGCTAAAAAATACCATGAGAGGTAGAGAGAGAAAGGAAGAGGAGGAGTACGAGATATTTTTTGTGGGGTGGAGATCCTTATGTGTAGAAAGGATTGAAGGGACCGAGAAAAGAGGCTACAAAGGAGAAATCTAAAGGAGAGCATGCATTCATCTATCTTGCATAATTTCTTTCGACATGGTATCAAAGCCTTGAGGTTCTTGATGTTAATGTTAAGAAGGGATTCTTGTTTCAACACGTACATTAACTTGGGAACTCAAAAATGGCTTCACCCTCCTCTTTTTCTACTGCTATGATTTTGGCTACACAAATTCATATTCATCCATCCAACTTCACTAAAGGTAAGTGTGAGAAAATTAACTACAGTCTCTAGAAATTAAAAATATCAACCATCTTGGAATCTTATAAGATGTTGGATAACTTCATGGGGTCAATAAGACTTGATCTAGAACTATTTTGGTGGAAGATCCAACAAATCCATGAGCAACATTTCAGCTTGACTCAAATCTTTTTTAAACGTGGAAGAGGTGAAAGGCATATGCTTCATAAGAAATCATTCACAATGAAAGCAATTCCATGTTCACTAAAGGAAGTTCGGCCTTGGCCTACTCTCCCGGACTTGTATTAATTAAAAGCAAAGTACAAGTGAAGGGGACTAGTGCCCACGGGATCTCTCGAATCCCACAGAGCAGGGGTAGCTTTTATAGAGTTTAGATGTCATTACAAAGAAGGGTAATCACCCTCTCATCACCCCCATGTGGGGCCCACTTGGGTTTAAGCTTGTTGTTGATCAAAAGGAGCACTTGATGATGCCTGAAGAGGGGGGGGGGTTCTTACAGTTAGCGATTCTTTTGCCGAGGAGGAACAGTGATTTCTCAATCGACCACTCTTTGGGGGAGTCGCCAAAGTTATAAGAACATCTTTCCCGCCAGATCTTCCATAGGAACTCCCCTCTGATGGCATTCCAGAGTGTCACGGAGCAGCTGATCGCTTCTCCAAGTAGAGCTTGTTTCCAACTGATATGTTTTTGAAGTCTAATTTTCTTTCCGACAATCTGCCAAAGCCTGTTGGAGTTGGGACAAGTAAAAAAGATGTGAGAAACATCTTCAGTGGACCGGTAGCAGTTCTTGCACTAGAGAGGCACCCCACAACTTTTGATAGCCTTTAGGTTGATCCAGATCCCATGATGAAGAATTTGCCATAAGAGGATAGATTTTTTGATTTCTACGAGAGGGTGCCAGATAGCCATGAACTTCATGTCCCACCGCAGCTGCATCCATGGCAAGAAGCACTTCTTGTTGAGGTTAACATGATAGTCAATGGTTTCTTTGATGATCAGGATTTTTGTTAGGCAACTACCATTGTTCCATTTGAGACCAAGCAGGCTCGGTGTGTCGTGCCCCATGAGAAGACGAACTTCAGAGCTGTCCCAAGGCAAGATGTCTAGTTTGCAAGGTATTCCATTCTTCATAGGTAATGCTGACGCTAGGGCCAATATCCTCGAAGTTGATCCACTGGTTGGTGTCTTGTTTCTAGAGAGGTTTCCATGTTTTGAAGCCTTTGTTCTAGGATTCCAAGATTCCATGATCCCGATGCCATGGATCGGAAACTAGATAGAGTTGTTTTGTTTGAGATCGGCCATCCACTTCTAATCTTCACTTATTCTTGTGAAGCTTTTGACTTTATTCCAACTCTTCCATAGGGAGCACACCATATTCAAGCCTTTTTGGGAAACCGGGATCGGGGAAAACAAAAGGGTCAGAATATCAAGATTCTTCCAATTTGAGAATCCCATGAAAGTCAATGCGTTCTTGTTTCTAAAGATCAACTTGGCCCACGAGGCCTCCCCATTGCACCATGCCTTAATCATCAATTTTGCCGCAAGTTTGTTAGCCATGCACCCAATGTCCAGAATGCCAAGGCTCCCACTATCTCTTTGGTTGGTACAGATGGACCACTTGATTTTAGGCACCCCCTCCTGTTGTGGTCGCCTATCCAAAGGAAGTTTCTGCAAATACTTTCTAGTTTGGATAGCTCTTGCTCTTTCAGTCTCCAACAAGAGAGTAAGTAAATGGTTGATGAAATGAGGAACGTGTTGATAACCATTGTGCGACCAACGAGATTGATTTGCATATCTCTCCAATATTTTAACTTGCTTTTGAGTCTGGCCAAGACCCAATTCCACTGCTGCTCCATCGAGATACCAAAGCCCAATGGAATCCCAAGAAGTTGGAAAATTTGGCCCTGAGGAATGTTTTGACAGCCATGATCAAAGAGAAGGTGAGGTTGGATCCCAACAATAGCTCTGAAAGCCATCTTTGAGTGGTTGATTTTGGACCCAAAGGCTTCACAAAAAGTATACAGGCATCTCCAAAACGTCTCTAGGTTGGTACTATCATTGTGGACAAACGTGTTCATATCATCGACAAAAAGTCTCATGGTGAGCTGGCCATGGTCATGGGGCAATCGGAGGCCTTTGATATTACCTGCTTCCACCTGTTGTCCCATCAATCATCAAGCAACGGGGACATAACTGAATGTTCAAATGATTAAATTGCCCATCGATGCTTCATAATTCTTTGGATAAAACTTATGCTAAGCCTTGAATGCCGTGAGACAAAGTGCCTAGATTCAATTCCCACTCAATGGACATGTTCAGCCTCCTAGCATATCCAAATGAATGGGTGCTTCTACCTTGCGAGGTTGGGTGTGTGTTTCTCATTCATTGTACTCTAAAAGAAAACTAAAAATTTTACATTTCATAGAACCAATAAATCTACAACAGCAACATAAAATTCTGTAAAAACCAAAAAATCTACAACCATAACTTATAATCCCAAGTACATTTTTGCCAAAAGTTAGGAAATTTCTGCATTTTTACAAAAAGAGTCTACAACAGCAAACTCAAACAGTGCACACTTCTATAGAGAAGAAAAAGGAATATATCCATCTGCTAAATGAAAACAAAAAATGAAACCATCATAATTTGCAACAAGATCTCAATATTATCCCCTTATTCTTCCTCTTGTATTTTCACTATTTTAATTTTGTTGTTTTTAAGTTTGTGTAGAATTACTCCATGAGCCAATTATATCTGCCATTTTCTCTCTTTTTTTCGAAGACACTAATGTTAACATTCCAAAAGGAGCACAACAAAATTACACTCGAATCCCGCAAAGCAGGGGTAGAATTTACGGGTCTAAAGAGTGTTAATAGAGATTTGTCGATTGACCACTTTTTAGGAGGGTGTCCAAAATTGTTTGCACACAGCTCCCTCCAAATCTTCGAGAGGTTTTCCGCTCTTATATCATTCCACAGTGTCGCTGAGAAGTCGATCACTTTGCCTAGTGGTGCTTGCTTCCAGGTGATTTGTGCCTACAGTCTCAAAATATTCCAAGGGTCCACCAGAGCAAGGGCGACTTGGGGCAAGCGAAGAAGATGTGACCCAGATCCTCGATGTTGCGGCAGCATCGCTTGCAAACCATGATGGAGCCCCACAAATTCTGTTAGCCTTTAGGTTGGTCTAGATACCACAATGGAGAATTTTCCACATGAAAGTCACTTTTTTGATCTCGATGAGATGGTGCCAGATAGACATGAACTTCAAATCCCAACACAACCTTCTCCAAGTCAGGCACCACTTCTAGTTAAGCGTGATATGACAGTCCGTGTTCACCTAGATTCTAGAAATTTTGGACACGTGATTGCCATTGTGCCACATAAGACCCTCATGGCACGACGAATCCCATCCAATGAGGAGTCGGGTTTTTGAATGTTCCCAAGCGATGCATGTGCTCTGCAAGAGAGTCCATTCTTCCTAGTTCACTCTTATTTCATGGTCTATGTCCTCAAATTTGATCCATTGGCTAGTTTCTTATTTCCAAAGGTGTTTCCAATGTCTGAAACCCTTATTCTAGAGCCTCTTAGCATTTTGAAGGTTCCAAGAAGCCACACCCCTGATGCCCGAGATCGAGAACCAAATTGAGTCATTTTGTCTGATAGCGGCCGCCCATTTCCAATCTTCTTTGACTCTCACCAATTGTTTGAACTTGTTCCAACTCTTCTAGAGGGAGCGCACAAGATTTGAGCCTTTAGGGGTAATCGGAATTGGAGAGAATAAAAGAGTAAGGAGGTCTAAGTCCTTCCAACTAGGGAGGCCCACCAACGTAATCATGTTCTTGTTCTTGAAAATGAGCTTGGCCAAAGAAGTTTCATAGTTGCACCAAGCGTTGATGATCCATTTTGTCGCCAACTTGTCAGCCATGCCTTCAATATACATAATGCCCAGACCCCCACAATCCTTTTGGCTGATGGAGGTAGACTATTTAATTTTGGGAAGCCCTCTTCTGTTGTGGTCCTCCATCCAAAGAAAGTTTCTGTAGATTCTTTCTAGTATGCTAAGCTCTTGATCTTTTGATCTCCAGCAAGAGAGAAAGTAAATGGTCGAGGGGATGAGGAAGGTATGAATTACCATGGCACCGCCCGTGAGGTCAATTTGCATGCCCTTCCAATGCGCTAACTTGTTGTCTATTTTGGAAAGGACCCAATTCCATTGCTACTCCATCGAGACACCAAATCCCATCGGAATATTGAGTAGGCGGAAGACCTGACCCCTGGGGATAATTTGGCAACCATGGGAAACTAGCAGTTGGGGTGGCAGTCCGATGATGGTTTAGAAAGCGGTTTTGGAGTGGTTGATTTTGGAACAAAGTGTCAAGGCACCCCCAAAAGGCTTCAATGCTGGTCAAATCATTATGCACAAATGCATCCATGTCATCTACAAAAAGTCTCATGATCATCTAACCATGGTTGAGAGGTAGAGAGCGACATTTAATATGGCCCATTTCCATGTGATGTTGCACGAGACGACTGAGCCCTTCCATGGAAATAACGAAGAGTAGAGGGACCAATGGGCATCCTTGCCTAATAGATTGTTTTAACCTGTTTGCCTTCAATAACTTGCCATTGATATTTATTTGCCTCGATGCATTCCCCAACAAATTAGCAATCATCTTAGTGAATTTTTTACTACAGCTAAGGTTTTTAAGAGATTGGAGAACAAAGTCCCATTCTAGCCTGTTGTAGGCTTTGTCGAAGTTGATTTTAAGGAATACTATGTCTTGCTCCTTGATGAATCCTTTTTGGTCCTCACTAAGCAACCTCTTCAAGTGATAAGAAATTCTTTTGGAAATTACTTTTGCAAAAATCTTGTACCCTGTTTGAAGCATCGTGATTAGACACCAATTTTCAATCCTATTCTTGTTGCCTCTTTTATGGATAAGCTTGATGACACCATTGTTTCGGAATTCGGGAAGGGCGCCAAAAGCTAAAGCCTCTTGCCAAACCAAGCACAATGGGGTGGCCACCACTTGTCTGAAAGACTTTAAAAATTCATTTGTGAGACCGTCAAGACCCGGGCTTTTCCCATTGGGAAGCATATCGATAACTTCAAGAATCTCATTATCTAAAATGGATGCATCAAGGAGAGACTTCAAGTTATGCAATATTCTTGAGGTAGAGACTCTCAAGATGGTCTGTTACTGTTAGTGTCCATGTGAATGGCCAAATGGCCACCGGACACTTCTTTGTATAGGTTCTTTAATAAAACAGATAGTGGTCTAGTCAATCACAGACTTTCTCCAAGGCTTACAACTAAGGCCATGACTAAGGCGGCAACCAAGGCACAGACCTTGGCATACCTTGTCATCGGAGTTATCAAAGTCACCATTGGTGCCATTGGCTTTGCGCAAGGGAGGAACTCAATGATCAAGGAAGATAGAGGTTCCCGCTACTTCCCGAGAGGTCACCCATCCCAGTACTGTTCCCCCAAAGCTCGCTTAACTGTGGTAATCTCTTGCCACTAAGCTACACTCTTGTGGTGTCTAAAGAAGGGGAAAGACTAAGGTTGACATTAACTTGAACATGTTTTGGTCCCTCAAAGCTTCATTCTTTGCTTTCAAAGCCTATTTTTGAAGCATTTCTGAGGTGCCTTTTGGAGCCATTTTGGAGTACTTTTGCACATAGTTCTCTTCACATAGGTCCAAGAACATCAAGAAGAGTGTTCTTTGTACTTCTCTGACAATAAATATGAACCTTTGGGGCTTTGTCTTCAGCCACACTTGTAAAACTACATGTTTCTTGAAAGGTTTTCAGTTTTGGTGGGTACATTCAGCCTTTTGGCATCATTTTACTGCATATATTGAGCACATACACACCATGTACCCTTTTGTGGATACCGCTTATGTACGTCCATGTGGTCATTGATATAGTGGTTATGTTTTTTGCATAAAGCCTTTTATGTTTGATAAAGAGGGTTGTTGTGAGGTTTTCTAAACTACGGGACACCCATATGTCAGGCTCTCTTCGGTGATGCAGGTGGAAGACTTACCCAACCTCGCCATAGGACATGTATGATAATTGTTCATAGGTGCTCGATAAGCCTAGCTGGCTTCTGTTGGGTAATTGATTATATGCAGTGATTCACTATGCAGGAAAACATGTCAGTACTTGTAGTTTTATGATATTTTGACATTGTTCATATGCTCATTTTGCAGAGGATACTCTGGCAAAATGTTTCCAGATTTTTGTTTAGCCAACTATATAGTGGTCGATTTACTCCTTGATACACTTATTCGTTGGTGTTTGGAATCTTCTAGCTCCATTATCATTCTATCCAATTCTCTACCATCAAAACATCAGAGGTCTCACGCACATCTGGTGGATCAGGGTCTACACCTAGTGTTTCGAGGAGGAGCTATAACTTGTAGGGCAAAGACCATTTTGAGATCCAAAAATTTGATGGCACAAAATTTGCTCTATGGAAGAATGAGATTAAAGATGTGCTGATTCAAAGGAGGCAATGGAAGCCAATAGCTTGCTGACATGGATGAAGATGATTCGGATGAGTTAGATGAAATGGTGAGGTCTACCATTCGCTTGCACTTGGGATAATGTTTACTTTAGAGCATTATACTCTGAAAGTGCATAGGAGCTTTGGAAGAAGTTATGAAATGCATATGAAAAAGAGATGGCATCAAATAAAGTGTATCTGATGAGAAAATTATGTGACCTTTGCATGAAGGATATAGATAATGTTGTTGCTCATCTAAATGAGTTTGATGCTATATTCTTCCAGCAACATGCTCAGAAAATGGATATGGATAATGAAATGAAAGCAGTATTGTTGTTATGCACCCTACCATCATCATGGGATACGTTTTGCACAACTATTATCAATAGTGCACCTGGTGGTAAACTCGTCTATGATGACATATGTGGGGCACTCTTGAGTGAGGAGATTCATAGAAAATCTATGGTTGGCACTCAGAGTGGAGATGCATATAATGTTCGTGATTCTTACCAAGGAAAGAATTGTGAAGAGAGATGGTGGATGCAATCCAAAGATGAGTAGGTGCCGCTACAGCCAGCTTCACACCAGCCAACTGAGACTTCAGAGTTGATTAGTAGACCCTTTGAGCTTCCTAAATCCACCAAAATATCAGCCAAGTACTTTGGAACATGTATCCCAAAAGTTTAAGTCAAGACAGGCTAGTTGCGAAATGACTAGCTCCCAAAACTTGCTATTTTTGGACATACACCTGCTGGAAAAAATGAACAGTGCTCTCAACCTGGAAGGAATTAGAAAAATTCCTTTTGGGCATAGCAAATAGACTTAGCAAGCTTCCTATTCCAAGTTAAAACACTTCAAATGATGGACTGAGCACTGAGAACAAGTTTCATCAAGTTCTGGAACATTCCCACAATTCTCGGGGCTCTGCAGAGATAGACCAGTAAGCAGTAAAATGCAGATATCTCCAAAAGTATAAATTCAATGACCTTGAAAATTTATAGGTAAAAACTAGACAGTGAGAGCTATCCAACGCACTTTAAAACACTGAAAAAGGTTCAGTAAAACTCGAGATATGACCTTCTGAAGTTACTGCTCTGAGTGAGTATAGCAGAGAACAAAACAGAGAGGTAGATGATAATAAATGTATAGATTCACATATGATTACAACCACATTGGCAATGAATCTTTGCACAATGGGAGTAGAATGATAGAGCTATGGAGTAAGCTCTTCAATCTCTACAAAATGACATGAAGTGGTCACGTACAAGGCTTGCTAATCGCCTCTTCCTTCTTGCTCCTTTTATAGCAATTCTTGGAGGGAGTTTTGAATTCGAATTCGAATGGCTCCACCTAAAAGTGATCCCCAAAGTTAGGAGAGATTCCCTCAGCTCAAAAATTCGTGATTTTGGTAGTTGGAGCCACGAATTTGCTTTTACATCATGGATGAGGTAAGCCATCCTTTTACTTTTTTCTTTTTCCATTTACAAGAGATAAAATGTACTCTTTTACAAGAGGTGTTCACATGACTACTCATGTGACTTACAAATGAGGATAATATCAAGCATATCAAGCATGTAGGCTTGGGCAAAATGCACCAACAGCTCCCCCTCAAGCCTAACATGCTTGGCCACCAAATAAGTCTTCAATTGTCCTTGATTTCCTGCAAACCAATCATCAACTTGAATCTACTTAATTTCGTACCATCAAGAGCTTTCGTCAACATGTCTGCACATTGCATATCTGTAGAGACGTAGGATAGTTGAATATCCTTGCTCATTAGCTTCTCCCTTACATAATGGTAGTGGACTTCAATATGCTTGGTTCTAGCATGGTATACCGGATTAGCTGCTAGATGTAGTGAGCTTGTGTTGTCACCAAAAATGTGAGGTGTTGAAGAATGAAGTCCAAGATCTGTGTACAAAGATTTTAACCACATGATTTCTTGAGTTGCATTAGCCAAACCTCTATATTCAGCTTCAGTAGAAGATAATGCCACGGTTGGTTGCTTCTTTGATGACCAAGAAATGATTTTTGAACCTGCAAATGATATATACCCTGATGTGCTTCTTCTATCATCTTTAGATCCGGCCCAATCTGCATCTGAGTAGACCTTTAGCTCAATATCTGAAGTAAATGAATAAAACAAACCTTCATTCATGGTCCCCTTTAGGTACTTGAGGACTCGCTTGGCCGCTTCCATATGTGGTCTTCTCGGCTTATGCATAAACTGACTCAATATGCTAACACTATAGCATATATCCACCCTTGTGAGTGTTGCATAGTTCAAACTTCCAACCAAGCTTTGATAGCTTGTGATGTCTTCAATTGGCTCTCCTTCATAAGCACTAAGCTTATGATTTTGCTCCATAGGTGTACCTGCACACTTTGTATTTTCCATCTTGAACTTGACGAGCATGTCATGGACATACTTCCTTTGTGTGATGTATATACCTGAATCTGTGTAGATCAACTCCAATCCAAGAAAATAAGTGAGTGGTCCGAGGTCACTTATTTTGAACTCCTCCTTCATTTGACTCTTTACCTGTTTGATTCCTTCAAGATCATTGCCTGTGATAATAATATCATCAACATACACACATAAATAGATCACTTCAGATCCATTCCTCTTTATGAACAAAGAGGTATCCGCCTTGCTAGCTTTGAATCCTTGGTCCTGCAAATAAGTCACCAATCTGAAATTCCAAGCTCTTGGAGCTTGCTTCAATCCATACAAAGCTTTCTTTAGTTTGCATATATAGTTAGGATGATGTGCATCCTCATATCCAGGAGGTTGTGCCATATACACTTCCTCAGAAATCCATCCATTCAAGAAAGCATTCTTTACATCAAGTTGATAAAGATTCCAATTTCTAGATGCAGCAAGACTTATGAGAACCCTAATTGTAGGCATTTTTGCAACAGGAGAGAAAGTCTCCTCATAATCAATACCATGGGTTTGAGCAAACCCTTTAGCAACTAACCTTGCTTTGTGTCTATTTATACTTCCATCTGGATTCTTCTTGATTTTGTATATCCATCGAGATCCGATTATCTTCATAGATGGCTTGTTAGGTACAAGCTCCCAAGTGTCATTCTCCTTCAAGGCTTCCATTTCTTCATCCATTGCATCTCTCCAAGCTTTCTTGCTTTGTGCTTCTTCAAATGTGGTAGGTTCTTCATTGGTTGAATCCTTTGCAATGTAGATTGAGTGCTTGGTGACCAAAGAAGTATCATAACCAAACCTCTCTGGTTTCTTCTTCTCCCTCGAAGACCTTCTAAGTGGTTGATGTGAGCTCTCGGGTCCATATGTAGCATCCTGCATCTTTGCTTTACCTTTGTTCTTCCATAGCTTTAGTCTTTCCAAGTCTTCTAGGTCAATCTCCGAATCACTTTCTTCAATCTGCTTTGGCTCCTTTGGTTGAAGTGATGGAAAATCTTCATCCAAGTCATATGGCAGCTTTACTTTCCTGTCATCATCAAACCATGATTTGTTTTCATCAAAAATTACATCTCTACTCACAGAAAATCCTTTATTGGTTGGATTGTACAATCTATATCCTTTTTGGTTTTGATCATAACCAATGAATACACACTTCTCTGCCTTGGGATCCAATTTCCCTCTTACTTGAGAAGGAATGTGAGCATAGGCTAAGCATCCAAAGATTTTACAATGCTCTAGACTAGGTCTTCTTCCATTCCACACTTCATATGGAGTGGTTCCATCTAGTGACTTAGATGGAAGTCTATTTATGAGATATGTGGCTGTCGACACAGCCTCTGCCCATAGGTAGTTCGGCAATCCCTTTTCGTTGAGCATGGACCTTGCAGCTTCGACGATAGCTCTATTCCTCCTCTCTGCTACACCATTGAGTTCAGGTGTATACCTTGTAGTGACTTCCCTTTTAATGCCTCTTTCATGCAAGAAGGCATCAAATTCAGAAGAGAAGTATTCTCCTCCACCATCTGATCTGAGTCTTTTCAAAGTCCTACCTGTTTGATTTTCAACAAGAGCAATATACTTCTTAAAGCAATTAAACACTTCATCCTTGTGCTTCATGAAAAACAGAATGGTCCACCTGCTACAATCATCTATGAAAGACACATAATATCTTGAGCCTGATATAGATGGCTCCTTACTTGGACCCCACACATCCGTGTGCACTAGATCCAAAGGATTTTGATACATATATCCTTTCTTATTGAAAGGTTGTCTATGAGCCTTGCCGAGTTGACAAGCTTCACACTTATAAATCATGTGTTGCCTTGTGATATTAGGCAAACCAAGTACACTTTGGTCCCTGCAAATCTGTTTGAGTGTCCTCTCACCAATGTGAGCAAGCCTTTTGTGCCATATCTCCAACTCTGTTAGAGTTTGAGATCCATAGCTAAACAAAGCTATGTTCTTTGTATCTTCCACTTCAAAAGTGAAAAGCCTTCCTGTCTTTTCTCCTTTGGCAATCCTTCGAAAGCCTTGCCTTGGGTCTTCAACATATGCTCCAAATCGATTGAATCTAACCTGCAATCCTTTTTCAACAATCTGTCCAACACTTATTAAATTTTTGGTAATTGTAGGGACATACAAGACTTTGCTTAAGAGGTTCATATTCCCATCTGATGTCTTCACATTACCTATCTTCTCCACTGAGTGCTTTGTGTCATCTCCTGTCTGCACTTCATGCTTGTTATGAGGATCTTCCAAATCAGAAAGTAAAGCCACATTTCCTGCTACATGGTTCGAGCATCCCGAATCAATGTAAAATATGTGATCAGCATCCTTACCCTTCTTCGTTGATAGATTCATAATCAATAATGAATCTTCTTGACTTTGGTCCTCTGCATAGTTATTGTAATCTCTTCTTCCTCTATGGCCACTTTGATAGTTGTTGTTGTTGTTGTAATTGTTGTTGTAGTAATTGTTGTTGTAGCCTCCATTGTACCTGCCTCTATTTGATCCATAGCCACCTCTATTGAATCCTCTTCCTCTTGAGTTCCTCGGGTTCCTGAAACATTCTTCAGTAGTATGGTTAGATAAGCCACATATGTTGCAAGGTTGAGATGATTGGAATCTCCCCCTGCCTTGCTTTCCACCTCTGCCTCTTCCTCTAGCTCTTCCTCTACCTGCAAAGTTTGCTTGGAAAGAGCTTCCTTCATCTTCATTCTTCCTATTCTTTGACTTGTCCTTGACCTTAGCTTTATCAGAATATAAGGCAGAAGTTTGATTACCTCTTCAGGACTCACCACCTTTGCTAATCTTTGCTTCATGAGTGAAGAGTTGGCCCATGAGTGTGTTGAGGTTGGGTACATGCATATCCATGTATAAATCCATGGCTGTTGTGAATGACTCCCACTTGTCGTCTGCTTTGATTCCATTCATGATTTGTCTTATGATTTGCTCCTCTTCAATTACCTCTCCAATGCTTCCAAGTTGGTCGGAAATCTCCTTCATCTTTGTGACATAATCAGTCACATTTTGCTTCGGGCTTTTCTTCATTGTTGTGAACTCCATCCACAATTGGTTCTTCCTTGCTCGAGTGTTGGAAGAGAAGAAAGAAGCAAGTGCATTCCAGGTTTCTCTTGATGTCTTGCATCCCTTGACATGAGGTAAAAGAAAATCAGAGATTGAGTTTAGAATATAGGACCTTGCAAGTGCATCCTTCGAACACCAATTCGAAAGTCCTTCCACTTCTTCATGTGATGGTTGCCCTTTGTTCCTCATGGTTGGCATTGCTTCATCTCCGGATATGAATCCATATAGATTCCTTCCTTGAAGGTAAGCCTCCATCCTTAGAGACCATGCCGGGTAGTTGTTTCGATCCAATTTGTCAATTGTTGATGGAAATCCATCTCCCATGTTGCTTGACTATGCTCTGATACCACTGTGAAGAGAGATGGTGGATGCAATCCAAAGATGAGTAGGTGCCGCTACAACCAGCTTCACACCAGCCAACTGAGACTTCAGAGTTGATTAGTAGACCCTTTGAGCTTCCTAAATCCACCAAAATATCAGCCAAGTACTTTGGAACATGTATCCCAAAAGTTTAAGTCAAGACAGGCTAGTTGCGAAATGACTAGCTCCCAAAACTTGCTATTTTTGGACATACACCTGCTGGAAAAAATGAACAGTGCTCTCAACCTGGAAGGAATTAGAAAAATTCCTTTTGGGCATAGCAAATAGACTTAGCAAGCTTCCTATTCCAAGTTAAAACACTTCAAATGATGGACTGAGCACTGAGAACAAGTTTCATCAAGTTCTGGAACATTCCCACAATTCTCGGGGCTCTACAGAGATAGACCAGTAAGCAGTAAAATGCAGATATCTCCAAAAGTATAAATCCAATGACCTTGAAAATTTATAGGTAGAAACTAGACAGTGAGAGCTATCCAACGCACTTTAAAACACTGAAAAAGGTTCAGTAAAACTCGAGATATGACCTTCTGAAGTTACTGCTCTGAGTGAGTATAGCAGAGAACAAAACAGAGAGGTAGATGATAATAAATGTATAGATTCACATATGATTACAACCACATTGGCAATGAATCTTTGCACAATGGGAGTAGAATGATAGAGCTATGGAGTAAGCTCTTCAATCTCTACAAAATGACATGAAGTGGTCACGTACAAGGCTTGCTAATCGCCTCTTCCTTCTTGCTCCTTTTATAGCAATTCTTGGAGGGAGTTTTGAATTCGAATTCGAATGGCTCCACCTAAAAGTGATCCCCAAAGTTAGGAGAGATTCCCTCAGCTCAAAAATTCGTGATTTTGGTAGTTGGAGCCACGAATTTGCTTTTACATCATGGATGAGGTAAGCCATCCTTTTACTTTTTTCTTTTTCCATTTACAAGAGATAAAATGTACTCTTTTACAAGAGGTGTTCACATGACTACTCATGTGACTTACAAATGAGGATAATATCAAGCATATCAAGCATGTAGGCTTGGGCAAAATGCACCAACAAGAATCAGCAACGTGGCATGAGCAAGAACAAGGAAAAGAATGGTCAACGGAATAAGAGTAGAAGTAAATCAAGGAAGAGGGATATGGAATGCCATTATTGTCATAAGAAGGACATATGTACAAAGACTGTTATGCATTAAAGAATGCTAAAGGTAAAGGATAGAATGATGATGGGCATGTTAAACAGTTACCTGCACCATCTACTTTGACTGTGAAGATTGAAGAAATTAATGCTATTTTTGATGATGCTGATGTGTTGAAACTTGATAGAATTGTGCCAATTGAGGCTCTTATGGCTGATTCTCTTTCCCACACATGGCTCCTAAATTCTGGTGCTTCTTTCCATGTGACACCACACAGAGAATGGTTCTCTAATTATGCAACAAAGTCTCTTGGTACAGTGAGACTTGGTGACTCTTACTAGTGTGACGTTGTGGGGATTGGAGATATGGTTGTGCAGTTCATTGATGGTTCAAAATTTACTATGCATAATGTATTCCATGTACCTCAGTTATCACGCAGTTTGATGTCAGTTGGTCAACTTGATGACCTTGGTTACGAGGTGGTCTTCTATGCTCAATCCTTTCGTATATCAAAGGGCAATATGGTTATTGCAAAAGGAAGCAAAGTTGGCTCACTTTATGCTTTATTTGTATCACAGAAAGAACACTTGTTAGCTATTACTGAACAGCCTATGGCTTGTATTTGGCATGGTTGTTTGGGCCATATAGCTTGTAGTGGAATGGGAAATCTTTCTCGTTCTAGCTACTTACCTGTGTTATCTTTCTCTGATTTTTCATTTTGTGAGCATTGTCAATATGGAAAGAAAACTAGAAATGTGCATAGAACGCATATTGACTCTTCAATTCAGCCTTTAGATCCCGTTCATATAGATATGTGTGGTCCAATTCCCACTAGGTCCTTAGGTGGTTCTCTTTACTTTGTCACTTTCATAGATGATGCTACTAGAAAAGTCTGGGTATATCTTATCAAATCGAAGGATGAGGTATTCCCTACTTTTGGAAAATGGCTTGCTTCAATTGAGACTCAAAAAGGAACTAAGCTTAAGGCTTTACGTTCAGATTGTTACACTTATGTGTTCCTCGTGTAGCTTTGATGTGAACCTTTTCCCTATACATGGGCACTTTTTACTCTAGTGCTGGCTAGAGGTTTTTTCCCCATGTTACCACATACTTGATACTCTCATATGTGGTGGTACTTTGTACTTAGGGATATTATTCAGCTCTTACTTCAGTTTAGTTCATCGATCAATAGAGAGAGCTATTCCAGCCATCGTCTTCTTCGTGTGTCTTACTGCGTTTGTGCTCTTTGTGTGTGCTTCTTGTGTGTCTTTCGCACTTCTACACACACCCAACAGTGGTATCAGAGCAGGTTCAGCTTCTTCTCAAGTTTCGGTTTTTCGCGTCGCGGCGCGCGTGCACTTTAAGAGTGCAAATCAACTTCAGAGCATAGAAGTGTGAATTTCAGCAGCCCAGAAACATTTCCACTAGGTGCGCTGGGGTTTTACCCCCATTTTGAAGCCATTCGTGCAGTCAAAATTGCCATCAGAGTGACGGTTTGTGAGCTAAAATTTCAGCACTCATTTCAGTTTTCGTCGAAGTGAAGATTTTGTCACATTCTTGTTCCTTAGTGAAATGGCGGGCAGCAATGACTTGTTCGGCATGCTTCAAGCTGAAGATAAGCTTGATGGGACTAACTATCCGATGTGGTCTTACATGATGAAGCACGTTCTTGTTGCAAAACAACTTTGGAACATAGTGGCAGATGTAGATCGAAGACCGGCAGGTGCTTCTACTTCACAGTCTACTGTCACAGATGGAGCTTCTTCTTCGAGTACTGTGGTTTCTCCTTCTCCACCTACACAGGAGCAGCTTAGATGGGATGGAAAAGATGCTCAAGCTCATGCTTTGATTGCGCTTTCAGTGAAGCGTCATATAGTTCCACACATTCGGTCATGTTCTACATCACGACAGGCATGGGACACTCTTGCTTCTTTGTATGCTGTGCGTAATGAAGCACGTGTTGCATACTTGAGGAAGCAACTTGAGGATGTATGTATGGCTGAAAATGAGTCAGTGGATGTGTATGTGACACGCATCAAGGACTTGAAAGAGCAATTGGCAAACATAGATGAGATCATTCCGGATGCATCACTCATTTCTACATTGTTGAAAGGATTATCGGAATCCTTTCAAAGCTTTGCTACTACACTCCGTTTGGTTGCAAAAGGAAATCCTAATATGTATGCATTTGATGAGGTTGTGTCTCTTCTTTTGCAAGAAGAGCAATCTAGAGTGAATAGGAGTGGTTTGATTGAGGGAACGCAAGCACTTGCTGTCTCACAAAAGGGGAAAAGCAAGTATGGTTCAGCTTTTGGTTCATCAAAACCAAAGCCTCAAGCTTCCTCTTCCAATCATTCCTCTAATGATGTTGATTTGCAAAAGAAGAAGAGATGCAAATATTGCCGGAAGGCTGGTCATACTATTGATGAGTGTAGAAAGCTTGCTAAACGCAATGAAAAGAAGAAGGAATCCGGCATGTCTATTGCTGAAAATTCAGCAAATTCAAAGAATGATGAAGCTAACATGGCTCAAGATTTTTGGGCATGTGTTGTTACATGTCATTATGATGCTTCTTTACATTCTAAATGCATGGTTGTGAGTGAGGCTGATTCAGATTGGTTCTTTGATAGTGGTGCTTCAAAGCACATCACATCATGCAAAAGATTTTTTGCCTCTTTGAAAGATGCACCTAAAGGAGGACATGTGGTGTGTGCAAACAATGCCTCTTATCCTATCATTGGAGTAGGAGAAATTGAGCTTACAGCTGCAAATGGAGGTGTGATTCTCTTGAAAAATGCATTGTATGTGCCCGGTATCAAGAAGAACTTAATTTTAGTTCCGTTGATTGCCAAAGCTGGACTTCATGTACACTTTGTTGATGATAAGTGTATGGTTCATGATTTCAGCAATGGCGATGTTATCGTGATGTCCGGTACATTATGTGATGGTTTGTATCGCATGGATACATACAAGAGGGCTGCCTCGAATGCCTTGGTTGCTCATACTTCTTCCATGGCTGAAATGGAGCTTTGGCATGCTCGTTTTGGTCATTTAAACTTCAATAGTTTGCTCTACTTGCAAAAGAAGGACATGGTTATTGGCTTGCCTACACTTGAGTCCATTGAAAAGCATGCATGTGAAGGTTGCATTCTTGGAAAAATGCATCGTGCTTCTTTTCCAAAAGATAGTCACACACACACTACAAGAAAATTGCAACTTGTTCATAGTGATGTATGTGGTCCGGTCAAGACTCCATCTTTTGGGAAGCATGTATATTTTGTTACCTTGATTGATGATGCTACTCGCCATACATGGGTGTATCCTATGAAAGCAAAGAATGAGGTATTTTCTTGCTTCAAAGCATTTTTAGCTATGGCTGAAAATTTTTCTTCACAAAAGCTTTTGACTCTACGCACAGATCGTGGTGGTGAGTACATGTCACATGAGTTTAATGCTTTTCTTCGTGAAAGAGGTATTTCACACCAATGTACGGTGCCATATACACCTCAACAAAATGGTGTTGCCGAGCGTAAAAATAGAACTTTACTTGAAATGGCACGATGTATGGTTAAAGGAAAGCATCTTCCTCATAAGTTTTGGATGGAAGCGGTCATGTGTGAAAATTATGTGTTGAATCGCTGCCCTACAAAAGCATTGAGAGTCATCACTCCTTATGAGGCTTGGAATGGTCATAAGCCTATGGTTAGTCATATGCGTGTGTTTGGTTGTTTGGCATATGCTCTTGTGCCATCACAACAACGTCACAAACTTGATGACAAGGCAAAGAAATGTATATTTGTTGGTTATAGTGTTGAAAGTAAGGGATATCGGTTGTACCATCCATTGACGAACACAATTATTGTGAGTTGAGATGTGGTATTTGCTGAAAATTCAGTTTTCCCTCTACTTGAATGCAAAAAACTGCCAACAGTTAGCTCACAAGATGTGTTTGATACACTCATGCCTTTGTTCCAAAATGGTGCGCTTGACTATGGCCATGTAGACCAGCCAATTGAGGTTCAAAGGGCTGAAAAATTCCAGCCAAATAGGGCTGAAAATGTGGATAATTTTCAGCCAAACATGGCTGAAAAAATTCAGCCAAAAAATGTCAAAACTGTTGGAAATTTCCAGCCACATATGGCTGAACATATGCGACAAAATATGGCTGAAACTGAGCATGAAATTCAGCCCACGCATGATGTACAAATTGAAGATGTTTTACATAATGAACGCATGTCTATCAAGAGTGCACAATCTATGCCAAAGTGGCTGAAACAAACTTTGCAGGACAGCAAATTGAGTGCACCTTTACTTGGTAGAACAAGGTCAAGCTCTCACCATGCATCAAGTAATTTTGTGGATTATTCTCTTATTGCTACAGCATGTAATGAAGAGCCACTTTATTTTGAAGATGCATGTGACGATCCACGATGGATGAGTGCTATGCAATCAGAAATGGATTCCATACATAGGAATGGTACTTGGGAGTTATGTGAATTGCCAAAAGGAAAGAATGCCATTGGTACAAAGTGGGTTTACAAGATTAAGAGAAAATCTGATGGTAGCATTGATCGCTACAAAGCTAGATTGGTTGCCAAAGGATATGTGCAACAATATGGCATTGACTATGAGGAAACTTTTGCACCTACTTCACGCATGACTACCATTCGTACCGTGGTTGCATTGGCTGCCCATCGAGGTTGGAAAGTGCATCAATTGGACATAAAAACAGCCTTCTTGAATGGAGATTTGCAAGAAGAGGTCTATGTGAAGCAACCTCCTGGATTTGCTATGAAAGGGAAAGAGCATATGGTTTGTCACTTGCATAAAGCTTTGTATGGTCTCAAGCAAGCTCCACGTGCATGGTATGACAAAATACATAAGCACTTGATTGCTCTTGGCTTCACATGTATTCCGATTGAAAGCACACTCTATGTACGCAAAAATGGGGCTGATCTTATAGTGCTTGTTCTTTATGTTGATGACATATCTTGACTGGGTCATGTGATGCAAAACTTGACATTCTTATGGCTGATTTGCAGCATACTTTTGATGTCACATATCTTGGTCTTTTGAGCTACTATCTTGGCATCCAGTTTGTATCCGTTGAGGGGGGAATTGTTATGCATCAAGCAAAGTATGTTGAAAAACTACTTCAGCATTTTGACTTTGAGGATTGCAAGCCAGTTTCCACACCAATTGAGACAAGATTTAGATTCTCAGTTGAGGATTCCAGTGATGCATTTGACACTTCTCTTTATCAGCAGGCTATGGGATGTCTTATATATGCATGCAACACAAGGCTGGATATACAGTATGCAGTTTCCTAGTTGAGTCGATTCATGCATAGCCCTGGCACTAAGCATTGGCAAGCGGTGAAACGTGTGTTTAGATATCTTCGAGGCACTTTGAGCTTACGTCTCTTTTATGGCAGAGATGTTCAGCCATGCTTGCATGCTTTTACAGATAGTGATTGGGCTGGTTGTTATGATACTCGCGTGTCCACTAGTGGTAATTGCTTTTTCCTTGGAGACTCATGCATATCTTGGTTGAGTAAGAAGCAACCTATAGTGGCGACATCGAGTTGTGAAGCTGAGTACAGGGTAGTTTTCACAGCTACAGTGGAGTGTATATGGTTGAGACGCCTATTGATGGATCTTTGCATGGAGATTGATGCTGCTACACATATTCTCACAGATAGTCAGAGTGCTTTGGCTGTTGCACGAAACCTAGTGTTTCATGCACGGACCAAACATATTGAGGTGCATTATCACTATGTGAGAGAGCAACTTCATGTAGGAGATATTGATTTGGTATATGTGCCTACACAAGATAATGTGGCAGACATATTCACCAAAGCTCTTCCACGGGAAAAGTTTGAAGCTTTTCCCAAAGCTTTAGGCTTATTACCTTGTGGTGGCTGATCTGTCACTCCCTGTATGTGTTCACATCATTCGCTCCAGGGGGGTTTGTTACACTTATGTGTTCCTCGTGTAACTTTGATGTGCAACCTTTTCCCTATACATGGGCACTTTTTACTCTAGTGCTGGCTAGAGGTTTTTTCCCCATGTTACCACATACTTGATACTCTCATATGTGGTGGTACTTTGTACTTAGGGATATTATTCAGCTCTTACTTTAGTTCACTTCATCGATCAATAGAGAGAGCTATTCCAGCCATCGTCTTCTTCGTGTGTCTTGCTGCGTTTGTGCTCTTTGTGTGTGCTTCTCGTGTGTCTCTCGCACTTCTACACACACCCAACACAGATAATGGGGGTGCCTATACCTCACATGAATTGAGCCTTTTCTGTCAATCTAGAGGGATTCGTAGAGAGTTTAGAGCTCCTTATAGCGTAGTTCAGAATGGTGTACCTGAAAGGATCAATAGAACTATTCAAGATAGAGTAGTTTCTATGTTGCATCATGCAAAACTCTCACAAGGCTTTTGGGCAGAAGCAGTATTGACTGCAGTTCATGCGATTAACCTTTCACCTAGTACTCGTAAAGGTCTGAAAGTGGCACAAGAGTTATGTACAGGGAAGCCACCATATTATGATCATCTTCGATTTTTTGGGTGTGAATCATATGTTCATATACCCAAGAGTCTTAGACAAAAGTTGGACCTTAAGTCAAAGAAATGCATTTTTCTTGGATATGGTCAAGAAGGACAATTTGGATATCGCTTATGGGATCTTAAAACACGATCAATGATCAGTAGTGATGTCATTTTCAATGAGTCTAAGATGCACAAACAACCCATTCAGGAGGTTGAAGTGAGAAGAGTGGTGTTTGAGGATACTAGTCCTCCAGTTAGCATGCATAAAAATGCTGCACATAGGGATGTTCAAAAGAATGTCCAATCAGATCAGTCTACACATGTTCCTGTTGAGCAATCATTGAGACACTCTACACGTGTCTTACATCCACCTGATAGATATGTTTCAGGTTTAGATTTTGTTATTCTAAGAGATGCCGATGAGCCTTTTTGCTACAAAGAGGCTATGCAGATAGAGGATCATGTCAAGTGGGAGCGTGCCATGAAGAGTGAGTTTGATTCTATTCACAGAAATGGTACTTGGGATTTAGTACCTTTGCCAAATGGCAGGAAAGCTTTACCATGTAAATGGGTATATAAGCTGAAATTCGCATCAGATAGTGCTTCTCCAAAGTATAAAGCATGACTTTTTGCAAAGGGTTTTAAGCAACAACATGGTGTTGATTTTGAGGAAATCTTCTCTCTAGTGGTCAAGATGACTACCTTGCGCATGTTGCTTGGATTTTTTGCAATGGAGGACTTAGAGCTAGTCCAAATGGATGTGAAAACTACTTTCTTGCATTGAGATCTTACAGATGAGATCTATATGGAACAACCAGAGGGTTATGTAGTTCCTGGCAAGGAAAGTCTAGTTTGTAAGCTCAAGAAGAGCTTGTATGGACTTAAACAATCGCCTAGATAATCCAAAAGTTTGATTCTTTTATGAAGTCTCAAGGCTATTCTCGAAGCAATGAGGATCATTGTCTCTACACAAAGTGATGCTCAAATGGTAGCTTGATATGTTTGATACTTTATGTTGATGATATGTTGATTGCTCGGAAGTCCTCTTAGGACTTGTCAACTCTAAAAAAGAAGTTGAGTTAGACATTTGATATGAAGGATTTGGGAGATGCCAAACATATTCTTGGCATGCACATAACTCGTGATAGGAGTAAAAGTTGCATATACTTGTCTCAAAGTGAGTACATATCCCAAGTACTTCACAGGTTCAATATACAGGGTGGAAAGGCATTGAATACAACTTTACCCACATATGTGAAATTGAGCAAGGATGATTGCCCCAAATCAGATGAGGAAAAGGAATTCATGACCAAAATTCCCTATCAGTCTGTTGTTGGTAGTCTCATGTATGCTATGGTAGCTAGGAGATGAGACATTGCATTTGTAGTGGGAGGTGTGAGTAGATATATGTCTAATCCTAGCAAGAAACATTGGGAAGCAGTCAAGATGATTTTGAGATATCTGAATGGCACTAAGGACATGTCTATGCTTAGGTAGAGGGAAAGCATCCATTATTGGTTACACAGATTCTAACTATGCTGGTTGTGTAGACAATCGTAAGTCTACATCAGGGTACATTTTTCATTTTGCTGGAGGTGCTATCTATTGGAGATCTCATCTTCAAGAATTTATAGTTGTTTCCACCACAGAAGCAAAGTATCTTGCAGCAAGTGAGGCATGTAAGGAAACATTGTGGCTTTCTTGTCTTGCTTGTGATATGGGTTTACCTCAACATGTACCTCGTTTGCTTAGTGATAGTCAGAGTGGCATTGCTTTGGCTAAGAATCCGGTCTATCATGCAAGACCAAGCACATTGAGGTGAGGTATCACTTCATAAGCGATTGCTTAGCCTCTCAGCACATTATTCTTGAGAAGGTTCACACTCGAGATAATGCTGTAGATGCTTTGACTGAAGCTCTACCACATGGTAGCTTTCGACAGTCACTTGATGGGGGTTACTTGATTCATGATCTTACACAGTCACTTGTATATAGTGTAACATGCCCATTAGGTGGGAGGTATAGTTTGTATACTTACACTTAGGTATTCTTTATCATTCTTTATTTTTTGTCCCATGATTACTTTGGCCATATTGTCCTTTAGTGGGAGATTGTTACCGTTAGTGTCCATGTGAAAGGTCAAATGGCCACCGGACACTTCTTTGTATATGTTCTTTAATAAAACAGATAATGGCCTAGTCAGTCACAGATGGTAAGTTTGAACGCATTTGTAAGACCTAAGAAGTTTGTATTCATGCTCCCTGTGTATTGTGTTTTTCTGCGTATTCTGTAGCCTCTGTGCAGAGTACTATGTGCGACCTTAGGAGCTCTATTTTCTACTCTGAGGACATCCTCCTGGAGCTCTCGATAAGGAGAGCAAACCCTGTTGCATCACCATTGAATCTCTTCATGGTCGCCATACAATCCTGTGGGGAGAAAGAAGCATGGAAACCCCCAGGAGTTCAGTAAAATGGCCCATAATAATGGCACTATTTTCTTCTTTCATTTTGCATTCGACCCCATTGCTACCTATCAAGAAGGGAATAGAGTCTCTAGTTTGCTTCCTCTTGAGGATGCCACAAGGGAGAAAGGTGTTGGGCAAGCATGAAATTAAGGTGCTTTTTTGAATTTGGCAATCATCTTGAAAGTGAGAATAATAGGTAGTGGTCCGATATGGTGAGGTAAATGTGTTGCGAGATGTCGGCCTGGCCCCACTGCTGGATAATGTTCTGTACAATATAGGTTCTATCAGGTTTTGCTTTCCTCAATTCATCCCTAGATTGGAGGTTCGATGAAGAGAAGCCAATCATATCTTTCTTCTCCACTAGGTCCAAGTGGAGCTTCATTTTGTCCCAAATACCTTTCTCCTAACCATCAATGGTATGCCCCCTGTTGTCCCACCGATCCGAAGGATCTTCCACCATGTTGAAGTCCCCGCAAAGCATCACATTGTGGGAAAGCGATTCCAAAGAGACCTAAGTGTCAATCCGCTCGGATTCCCTATTTGGGGCATACATGGAGACCATAGTAAATTGGAAGGGGCCTCCAAAGGAGGTAGCTACCAACAATGTTTCTAATCCTTGCAAGCATTGACAAGTCTACCAAGCCAAAAGTTATTTATTCCAATAGTTGTGCCACCGACCCCCCTAGAGTGAGAAGTGGTAACCCAAAAATGGGTCGAAGAGATGCATTTGGGTCATTTCTGAAGGTCCTCTCCATCAATTGTAATCTCTTAAATACATATAAAATATGGGCTTAGGCTATTATCATGAAACCACTGTCCAATAACAGCTATTTTTGAGGGGTCAGTCAACCCCCTTGCATTAAATGATATGATAATAATTAATGATGGTTACCCTCTTTGCGGGGAGGAGCCTTGTCTTTTTTCTTCTTGGGTTCATCTTTTTTTCTCAAACATGAGGGATCTTGTCCACAAATCGTATCCTTAAGGGGGCTCTTCCATGACATTTCCAATGGTTATTTTCCCTTATGAGACACCTTCTGCGGGAATGAATTTAACACTTTTTCAGGGAGTGTTGATCAAATGATGGAGCTCTCTCTATCGGGCTTGTCTTCATTGCTAGTTGTGAAACCCTTATCTTAACTAGTGGTATAGCCCTCTTGGTTATCTTCTTTGTTGGTGGTAGTCTCCAAGGTTTTACCTTTGGTGTCTACTTCATAAAAGTTCCCTCCGGGAGAGTCCAACTTGTTGATCTCCTTCTCGAGGTTACAATATAAGTTATTTAGAGGATCCACTACCATGGTGTTCCTCTCAGAGGACCCCCGAGGCTTCTTTTCCTGCTACATCTAACTTCCGTGAATCCTTTTGAGTCTGTCTCTGAGTCTTTCTCTTCCTCAGTGATCGATGGGCGAGCTTATGCCCTAGATCTTATCTGATCTTCTTTAACAGCTTCTTGGTTCTATTTATTTTTAGAGGTGTTCTGTTTTCGAGGACACCCTTTAATCCTGTGTCATTGAAGACCATAGTGAAAGCACGTGTTTGACAAATTCTTATATGTGATTTCCTGCCCTAGACTTATCTTTCCCCTAAATCAGTGGAAATCTTTGAGGGGAGAGCATTATTTAGATCCACCTCGATGCAGATTTGTGGGTGCCATCATGCATTGAAGGAATACTTTTCTCCTTTTTAGATGAAGCCCCCCACATCCTCCCTCGAGGTCAGTGGTCAACGAATAGGTACAACAATATCCCGCAGGAATGCATACAAGAAAAAGGGAAGGTTGGGAAGCCCAACATAGAGTGGGTAGCATAGGAGTTTAGACTTGTTTGAGACAAAATTTGGGAACCACTTAAACAACCATAAGGTAGACCTCCAAACTTGCCAGATGCCCACTTGTAGCGCTTGAAATACCATCTCCTCATTCTCAAAGACCAAAAGTAAGTGGTTCACCAGCAGAAACTGGCATTCGCTCACTATCAAGCCATGCAGGAACCACTCCTTATGAAGCCAGAGATGCATGGACTCTAACGAGGGCCTTCCACTAAAGAGTTGGTGAATAAGGCATGTCTTCAAAAGTTCTTGCTTCGCCAAGATAAATTCCTTGCTTAAGGAGACCACCAAGGGAGCACAATTAGGAGGGTTCCTAGCAGCTTCGCAAGAACCCAATGTCAATGGGGGTCTCACATTGATGACCAATAATGAATGGAGCACACCACCCATGGGAGCCGGGAGCAGGCCAAAGTTAAAAAACTTTCTTGATATCCACTTTAAATCACACTATCCCTACCACTACACTATCCCTACCACTTTTTCTGCGTGAATATTTGATGCACAATTAGAGCATCATTTTGATGCAATAGTAGACTAGGTTATGATGTACGAATAGACGAGCATCTAAAATTTGACACTTTTTTGACGGTCAATTTAGACGTTTTTTTAATTAAAAAAATCATAGTATTAAATTATCAATAACAAGTGTGTGAGAAAATCAAACAAATGTTGTGAAGAAACATAAAAGTACAAAAAAACCATACTTGGTCTAGTAACAAAATGGGACATTGTACACGAGAAAATCAACCCATATGTAAAACTGAAATCTAAATTATCACAGTATGTTAAATTAAGAAAACCATTCTGTCTATAAAATTGGAAAATCACTTTATGTAGAATATCGAAAAAGCTTACATAGTAGACTAGAAATTTTAGCAAGTTAGGGTTGATGTCAAGCCTCATGCTAATGTGGATATTTTATTTATTGCTTAATCTCAGGGCGCTTGCATGTGTGGAGACGGCGTGTGGAGACGGCGAGTGACTTCACAACAATTTTGACATATGCATGTATGAGGGGCTACTTGCCTCCCCTCTCATGAAAAGAGCATGGAAGAAAGGGATCCCTATGCAATAATAATAAATTATTTTTTGTAAAGAAGAATATATCATATATAAAAATAGCCTGACCATACACAATTAGAACATTGATATGATGCCACAAAGATGATTCTAACATCCAGTGAACTAAGGCCGAACTTCCTTTTATATGTGGTCTAGCGGCCAACACGAATGGAAAACATGGTGACAAACTTACATAACCTCAATTCCTCTTCATCCAAAGTGTTGCTCCTCATGAGGCAATTTTTCAGCCTTTGGAGGTTTCAAATAATGATGCAAATCATTCTACTGATGAAAATTTACATGATGCACTTATTGATGAGAGAACTAACATTGAAGAGGCAAAAGTTAAGCCTAAATGGCTGATGCATACTTTGAGAGATAGCAAGTTAGATGCACCTTTATCACATGGTATTTATCCAATCTCTCATGATGCTTCTTTCGCATCAATTTTTTATGCAATGGTTGTCTTTGTTCTTTGTGACGAGAATGAGACTATTTCATAAAATTCAAAAACATTGGATGGCTAATGTGTAGTTAGAGTATGATTCTACTGTGAAAAATAATAGTTGGAATTTGTGTGATTTTGGAAAAAAGGCCATTGGCACTAAGTGGGTATACAAGTTGAAATATAAGCCTCATGGAGTATTGACAAGTTTAAGGCTATGGGTTTTGCCAAAGGTTATGCTCAAGTGAAGGGCATTGATTTTGATGAGACCTTTGCTCTCACATGCCAAATGACCACAATCCATTGCATTTGTGCACTTGAAGCTCATGATGATTGGAATGTACATCAGTTAGACATTGAAAGTGCATTTTTAATGGTAATTTGCATGAAGAAGTTAATATATTTAGAATCCATGGTTTTGTAAAAAAATGGCATGAAAAAAAGTATGCCGATTTAAAAAGCCATATTATGAGTTGCACCAAGTACCATGTTTCTTGGTATCAATTAGAGATACATGCCTACTTGCCAGCACATGGGTTCGAGAATAGTCCAATTGAGAGCACCTTGTATGTTAAGCATGTAGATGATGTACTTCTAACCATTCTTGTATATGTTGATGAAATGATGCCCACTTGTCTTAATAAGAAGCATATTTTTGAATTTAATGTTGATTTCCATGCCTTTGAGATGTCAAATTTGGGCCATCATTATTTGGGCATTCAATTTAGGCAAGTTGATTGGAAATATCTTTGTGTCAAGAAAAATACATTGAAAATTTTATCCTTGAAGATTGCAAACCTGTTTCAACTCCCATGGAGAAAGGTCTAGGGTTGAGCCTTCATGATGCTGAGGATGCATTTGGTATTGTTCTTTGTCAGTACATTGTTGGATGCTTGATTTATTTAAGCATAATAGGCATGATTTAGTTTGTTGTCTCATGTAAGCAAGTTTATGCATAGCCTAAGTATCAAGCATTGGCAAGTAGTTAAGCGCATCTTTTGCTACTTGAGCAGTACCCAACCACTTGGTTTGTTTTAAGCCCAAGGCAACAACCATATTTACTGACAATTAAAGCACATTGGTAGTTGTGAGAGACCCTGTGTTTCATACTCATGCAAAGAACATTGAGGTGCACTATCATTATGTAATGGAGAGACTCCATGCTAGAGAGGTCACTTTGGATTATGTGTCCACATAGGATAATGTTGTATACTTTTTCACAACTCTAATGCCTAGGGAGAAGTCTGAAGCTTTTCACAAAGCTTTTGGCTTACTCCCTTTTGTGGATTGATTTCTTTCAACATATGTTGTCACTTCCTTATACATGAGTGCCATCTCCTTGTTCAATGCATAACTCCTAGGGGGGCTTCGTTGATATATTTTGGTAGTGGTATGTGTGAACACACTTAGGAACTCCACGTAAAATTTTCACTAGTTTGTATATATGCCTATGATCCTAATGTGTCACTTATCTTTTGTACATTGAGTCGGTAATACACTAAGTGTTGTGTTGTTATCTGAGATTCTTCTTCTTCCTTGTGCTTTTTTCATGCTTTTGGAGTCCTTTATCTCCAAAAAAGAAGAAACTATGCCCAAACCTATGCAAATAGATGTAACAATGTTCCAACTACTAACCCCACAATAGAAACAAAAAATGAGATAATAGGTTATGGCTCTATTGTATGAGCCTTGTTTATATTGTAGTAGATTATCCCAATAAAAGAAAAGAACCAAGAGTTAAAACCACCCTCATAGAGGAGAGAAACAAGGAAATCCAATTGTAAAGGAGTATGTACAACCCTATCATGATATAAGAAAGGGTCTCATGATTCCATCAACACACATAGAAACATGCCTTACACTCTCAAGTTGATCATGCCTAGGAATACCCTTTCCCTTTTAGTTGATTCAAGATCCTCCTCATGTTTCATTGATGAAGGATTGGTAAAGAAACATAGTATGCATTTACTTGAAAAGAATAAACCAATAATAGCTGAAGAAGTAGATGGATGACATTTATCATCTAGAAATATTATGAAGGAAAACACACCATAAAGATTTAACCTTAGTGATCATGATTTCCACATATGTTTCAATGTAATATCAAGATGGATAAATCCTATTATGATTGGAATGCCCTGGATCACGAAACATAATCCAAAAATTGATTGGGAAAGGAATAAAATCTCTCAATGAGGCATCCAAAAGAATCCACCATATATAGGAGCCAAAGCCTTCATGCATAATTAAAAAGGGAATCTACATATATGATATATATGAGACACAAGCTCACAAGTCAAATAAAGATGATAATGTAATGCTGGTTCTGCCATAGAACATGAGGGAGTGCAACCATGCTTTGGACCAATCTATAGACTATCCCTAGAGGAGCTCACATAATTGTGTAAGAAAAGAAATGAGAATCTAACTAAGGGGACTATCAGACACTCAAAGTCCCCTGTAGAAGCTCCTATCTTATTTGTAAAGAAGAAGGATGAGAGCCTCTAAATGTGTGTAGAGTATTGTGAACAATATAAAATTACTAAAAGGAAATATATGTCCTCTCCCACTCATATCAAAACTCTTAGAACGTCTCAAAAAAGCAAAGTTCCTAACAAAGATTGACCTTTGAGGAGATTACAAACTTGGCAGGATCAGAAAGGATGCAAATGGAAGGCGAAATTTCATAAAAGGTATGGACATTTTGCATATGTAGTTATCCCATTCAGTCTAAAAAATGCGGTAGTCGTCTTTGAGCATATGATGAGTGATATCTTTTGGAAATATTTAGATGATTTTGTGGTAATATTTCTAGATGATATCTTAATATTCTCCAAAGATCTAGAGGAGCATGAAGATCATGTAAAGATAGTTCTAGAGAAACTATGAGAAAAAGGATTGTATGCAACATTGATAAGTGTTCTTTCCATCAGACAAAAGTGGAGCTATTAGGGTACCTTGTCTTCGAAAAAGTAATATTCGTGGATCCTGAGACGTCAAGAGAATCCTGTGTTTGTGATGTATGATGCTTCTTAGGCTTTGCAAATTTTTACAGGATATTTATCAAAGATTACTCCACGATAGTGAGAGCTCTTACCAAGCTTACAAAAGATGAAAACTTCTCATTGAGCAAAGATAGAAAAATCCTTTTAGACCCTAGAATTAGCATTCATTATTACTCCAATTGTAGTTCGCCCTGACCCTAATGAGCCTTTTTTCCTAGATACAAATGCATTACACTTTGCTTTTAAAGCATTCTATCTTAGCATGGTGATGATGGACACCTACTTCAACTCAAATACCATTGAAGGAAATTCTCCCCTCCAAAGATAAATTAAAACGCCCATGACATGGAACTTGCCATGGAGCAAATGTGTTTGATACTTGGCATAGCCATCTATGAAGAGGTGATGGGATATTTGTAAAGATGAGAGAGTTTTGGCAAAAACCTGCTCAACACTAGCCAAGATGACTTCAAGGATACTTAGAACAATTCTTCCTATACTTAGAACAATTCTTCATCTTCCTAAATATTCATAAAGAACCACTAAGACCCTTGGAACATCACTCACAAATATTTGTGACAAAACAGATAAGTTTGAACATCACGAGGCTTGAGAAAGCTTTCTATTTTGGGATCTCAAGAAAATAGCTAGATCTCACAAACCTTGTACAAATTAACCATAGATCTTTTGCGCACTTTAAATTAAAGTGTTACGCTAACCAAAGTAATTTATTTCATGAATTTTGTCTTAGTACACATAAAGTAATACGTTTAAGAAGTCTGGGGGTCATCCCAACTTTTCAAGAAGAAGGAGACTTGTGACATAGTCACACTAAAACATTAAAATCTTGAAATTTACACATTCAATGTTGATGAAACTTTGTATTTAAGCTGAGAAAAGTACTAGATAAGTGATAAAAACTGATAGTATTGATATTGGATATCCATACATTAACCAGACAAAATGAGTGTGTAACTCAAAGTATTGTAGCAACGCATAGAGAATGAGTAATCATTGTAAATGAACCATAATGTGTATTGATATTGCACATACGTTACAAAGGAACTATGGAGGACTTATTTCAATTCAAGAAAATACAATGTAAGATCATATTCTGAGCTCAAATCGCATAGTAAAGCTCTAATATCTTGAGACTAAAATGTAAACCTTTTATACATGTTGTTGAAATTGAAGATGGTTGAATCATCTACCTAAATAGGTAATCTTGAATCTTAGGATGAGCTTTAATTTGAATTCAAAAATATTCTTGGAGTTTGGCTTCCATTAGATCAAGAGTTTTTCTCCTATCTATGATTTTACAATCAACTAAGATAAGTTCAAGGCTTGATTCTTTGAACCTCATAACTATATGCTCAAAATGAATTACATTTATGTATGATGAAAGTTGAGAGAAATCCAAGAGCATAAGCACAGCTCTTAGGCTTGCTTCTTGCACCAACACCATCTAGATTGAGTAGCCCATAAAGCTATTGTGTATAGAGTCACATGAATTCATAGTAGCTTATGAATGCCCACATCCTCAACAAAAGGCAATCTTGATGGAATAACTTTATATCTAGGTTTGATTTTGTCATCATCTAGAATCTAGGATGCCAACAATGTCAGTTAAATGCATTGTCAAAAAGACCTTACTATGCACCAAAGAAAGGTGAAGAGGATTTTAATAAGCAAGAGAGTATATTACTCAAGCTAGAATATCTCCAGTTATTAGCTATCTCCTCAATCTATTAAAAAGATTCAATCTTGATGCATGTAATTCATGAAACTATACCTCATGACACATTTTTTTCTAATGTCATCACGCAAACTATTCAAGAAAGGAAAGTTCATGAATTAAATGACTTCCAAAAAATTGATGCTTTACTATATTATAAGAACTCTTTGTATGTAAATCTAGGAAAACCCAAGATGTAGGTACTTAAACAACATCATGATAATAATGCAGCATGACATTTTGGAGTGAACAAAACAATATAACTCATATGAATACATTTTTGGTGAGCTCAAATGTGTAAGAAAGTCAAAGTTTGACCTCTTGCAGCCTTTACCTTTTCCAGAACGATCATTATAGTCATTGTTTATGTATTTCATCAAAGATATACTGATGTTAGATAAGTATGATGCCATTCTTGTTATAGTGGATATATTCACAAAGATGATACATTTCATTCCAACCATGAAGGCAATCATAGTTGCAACCAATGTTAGAATTTTTCTCAAATACATCTTTAGGACTCATGGATTGCATGATGATATTGTTAGTGATCAGGGTCCATAGTTCATATCTAGCTTCTGGAATAGTCTTTACAAACTCCTTGGTGTTCAAGTTAAATTGTTTATAGCCAATCATCCAAAGGCTAATGACCAAACAAAATGAACTAATTAAGTTCTAGAAAAGTATCTTTGTTGCACCATCAATTATCATCAAAATGATTGGTTTGAACTTTTAACATTCGTGGATTTTTTTCATAAAAACAATGTTCATACCAAGCCATGCTTTGTGTAACTACCTCCAATCCAAGGAAGTATGTGAGCTACCCTAGATTGCTGATCTTGAACTCTTCCTTCGCTTGATGTTTGATTCTTCTAATGCCTTCAACATCATTAACTATTACTATAATATCATCCACATATACACAAAGATATATAGCTTCTCCATATGATATTTTAATGAATAGAGAAGGATCTTCTTTGCTCACCACAAATCCTTTATCCTACAAGTAGGTTACTTGTCTATGTTTCCATGCTCTTGGAGCTTGCTTTAGACCATATAAAGCTCTCTTTAATTTGCAAACATGTTCTATGTAATGTGAGTCTTCAAAACTAGGGGGTTGAGCCATGTATACATCTTTTGAGATCCATCCATTGAGAAATGCATTCTTCACATCCATCTAATATATCTTCCAATTCTTGTTAGCTACAATACTTGTGAGTACACTGATTATGAGAATCTTCCTTGTAACTCTTAATTGTTCCATCAAAATTCGTTTTTAACCTATAAATCCATCTCAATCCAATGACCCTGATGCTTGATGTCTTGGGAACTAAGTCCCAAGTGTTGTTTTTCTACAGAAGTTCAATTTCTTCTTCCATGAAATGCTTCCATTCTAGTTTTGTATTGGCTTCCTCATAAGATGAGGGCTCTTCAGGGCTCAAATCCTAAACTAGATAAATCTTAGTTACCAATGAGGTTTCATATACATACCTTTCTCCCTTCTTCTTCTCCCTTGTAGATCTTGTTCCAATAATTGAACTCCCTTCTAGGTGTCTTCTAATCATCCTCTGAGTCACTTGACTCTTCAAGTGTATGTGTACTTTTTCTTAAAAATGTTGGAAAATCATCCTTCAAGTCATAGGGCAATTTGATTTTCTTGCAATGATAGTCAAACCAAGACTTATTTTCATAAATTAATACATCTCCAATTACTATAAATCCCTTGGTACTAGGGTTATGTAATCTATATCCCTTTTGATTTAGGTCATAAACTATGAAGACATGTTTCTCTACCTTAGGATCAAGTTTACCTCTGATTTGTGATGGTATACGCGATTATGAAATGTACCCATATATTCTGGAATGGTCCAGGCTTGGTCTTCTTCCATTACAAACTTCATAGGGATTCATTCCTTCCAAAGACTTTGAGGGTAACGTATTTATGAGATGGGTGGATGTAGATACTACCTCATCCCATAGATAATTGGAAAACTTCTTTTCATTGAGCATTGACCTAGTTACTTCCACAATGGTCCTATTTCTTCTTTTTGCTACCCCATTCTACTTAGGGGTATATATGGTAGTTATCTCTCTTTTGATTCCTCTTTCGTGCAAGTAAGAATAAAACTTTTGGGGGAAGTATTCTCCCTCCCCATCAGAACTTAGTATCTTCAAGGTTTTACGTGTTTAATTCTCTACTAGTGCTATGTACTTTTTGAAAAAAGAAAACACTTCATCTTTATGAATAAAGCACAATCCATCTCCTACAATCATCAATGAAATACACATAATACATTGACCTTGAGATAGAGGGTTCCTTGCTTGGTCCCCAAAAATCACTGTGAACAAACTCCAAGATGTCACGATGTATGCACCCCTTCTTTGTGAATGATTTTCTATGAGATTTGCCAAATTGACATGCACTCTATTTGTAAATCATATGTTTTCTTTGAAATTTTAGGTAGTCCAAGTACACTTTGATCTATACTGATTTTTTTAAGGTATTCTCTCCAATGTGAGCCAATCTTTTGTGCAAAACCTCCAACTCTGATAGGCTTTGGGTACAATAGTTGAACAATTCTATGTTCCTTATGTCTCGATTCCAAAAGTGAACAACATACCTCTCTTTCATCCTTTGAATATCTTATTGAATCCTTGGTATGGGTCTTCTACATAAGATTTATATTTTGTAAACCTCAGCTACAAACCTTTTTCCACACTATGTCCTACACTTATCAAATTCTTAATGAAACTAGGTACATAGAGAACTCTGCTCAACAAATTCATGTTACCATTAGATATCTTGACATTTCCATCTACATTCTGTGCTAAATGATTTGAACATCTAGAATCAATATAAAACACATGCTCATTTGATTTAGCTCCTTTCATTGTCTTTTCATGATCAAAAGTGAATCCTCTTGTGATTGATCATCATCAGTGTAGTTTTTGTAGTCTCTTCTTCCTTTGTAACTACCTTGATAGTTGTTATTCTAGTTTTTGTTGTTGTTATATCCATACGTGTTGTTCTATCTTCCTCTCGAAGCTCCATATCCTCCTCTAGTATATCCTCTTCCTCTCTCGTTGTCCTTGGGTTCTTAAGACAATGCATAGTGATATGGTTGGTTAATCCTCATATGGCACAAGGTTAGGATCTTTGAGATCTCCTTCTTCCTTTTGTACCACCTCTACCTCTTCCTCTCAAACTTCTCCCTCTACCTACAAACTTAGCTTGGGAAGTACTTGCTTCCTCACCAAAACTCTTGCCTTTTCCTTCGACATATTTGCATATACTTTTATTTGTGTAAAGGGCAAAGAATTGATTAACTTTTTGTATCTCACCATTGTTCATAAGCTTGGCTTCATGAGTGAAAAGTTGTCCCATGAGTGTGTTGAACTTCGGTACTTGCATGTCCATTATAAGTCCGTGGCAATGGTAAATGCTTCCCACTTGTCATCTAATTTTGACTCCATTGATGACTTGTGAGACTATTTGCTTCTCATCTATGACCTCTCCAATTCTTCCTAATTGATCAGCTATATCTTTAATATTTCTGACAAAGTTGGTGACATTCTACTTGGATTGCTTCTTGAGAGATGTGAACGCCATCCATAGTTGCTTCTTCCTAGCCTTGGTGCTTGAAGAGAAGAATGCTTCCAAAGCATTATGGGTCTCTTTTGAAGTCATATAAATCCTAATGTGTGGAAGTAAGAAATCTGAAATAGAATTTTGAATGTATGAACTCCGCAAAACATCCTTTGCACAACATGCTCAATATTTCTTGCTCCTCTTGTATTGGTTTCAATTGAAGAGGAAATCATCACCCATTATGTATAGACTATGATGGTGTTCTAATACTGGCGTGAGGAGTGATACAAGATTAAAGAGATGAGAGGTTCTTTGCCAAAACTTGCTCTAGACCAACCTATTTCTTGCTTGGAAACTTTAAAAGACTTCCTAAGCATAGAAACTATGCAATATATCACCATATTAACTTTCAAAAATTGCACATGTACGGAAAAAATTCTATTGATGGAAGAAGGCCTCAGAACATTGTCCAATTCTCATAGCTTGCTAGGAATTGAGGAAACTCCTTTTGCCATAGATTCAAATAGGAAGGTAACTGAGCTAACAAAAGTTACTCCATGAATTTAGAGTTACTATACAATGAGATATATATCTAAGAAGTCGAAGGTGTAATCCTGACTTTTTAGGAAGTAGATGATGCACATACAAAGTCATAGAGATATACTCATATGTCTTCACATAGAGATCAAATGGTTGTGAACTTCTCTAGAAACACTTAGAAGAGTGTCAAACTCATGATCCAATCAATAGATAAGTTAATGAGACCATATCCTCACTTAATTAGCTCTTAGAAGTTGACAAACTTGGGCTATGGATAGCAATAGTGAACAATATATGAAGATTTTAATAGAAACTTCATAAATACATACTGAGAAGTAAAGTATATTAGATGGAGGCATTGGAGGATTCCAAGGAATTCTAGGTGAGTACAATGAGCATGCAAGAAGTTAGAGGAAATACTATCACACCTGTTACTAAACCAGTGGAGTATATGTACATGTTTTCCCCTTGATTTTAAAACATGATTGTTTGATAGATTCCACCTAATATTCTTCTCACTTTTAGGTTTTCATTTAATTTTTTTTATTAAAATGAGAATCATGATTTTTGTCTCTCTTTACACTAACTACAACTCAAGAGATTATATCCTGAAAGGATCCTTTTACAATGGATAAAAGTGAGATGACTTTTAACCTTAGAAGTGGACTTAGAATTCATATGTGTAGACATTACTTCCTCATAGTTCAATGAAGTCCAAAGATTATGATAGAGCACTTAGGCTTTCCATATGAACCAACACAAGGAACCCTCTGTTCCATGCTCTCACAAATCACTTTGAGGTGCACTATCATTATGTCAAGGAGATACTCTCTACTAGATTCATTTGGCTTATGTGTCCACATAGGATAATGTTGATGACCTTTCCACAAAGGCTCTCCCTAGGGAGAATTTCGAAGCTTTTTACAAAGCTTTGGCCTTACGTTCTTTTGTGAATTGATTTCTTTCCGCATATTCTGACACTTCCTTATAGACGAGTGCCAACCCCTTGTTCACCCCATCACTCCCAAGGTTGCATTTGTTGATATATTTTGGTAGTTATGTGTGTGAACACTCTTAGGACTGTGGAGGGGTTTTTTCCCTCTTTAGGAGAATTTTTTGCCCATGGCATGCATATACACCTATTATCCTAAAAAGTCACTTATCTTTGTACATTCACTTGGATATACGTTCAATATTGTGTTGCTGTCCAAGCTTCTGTTGATATACTAAGGTAGTGATGTGTGTGAACACATTAGGACCATCGGACAATTTTTTCCCTCTTTAGGAGGTGTTTTTCCCCTGGCTTGTATATACACCTATAGCCCTAATGGGTTACTTATCTTTGTACATTCTAGTGGTAATACATTCAATATTGTGTGTTGTGATCCAAGCTTCTTCTTCTTCCTTGTGCTGTTCACGTGTTTCCGCAGACATCTAACTCCAACAATTGGTATCAGAGCAGGTTGCTGCTTCATCTACGACATCGTCTACAGCTCTCCAGTCGTAGTCTCAAAAACACACAAAATTTGGTGAGCATACTCAGGGTGTTTCAACCTTTTGAATGCACTATCATACCGCTTGTAGAGGCTAGTTTGTCTTTTTGTGCCAAAGCTATATACATGTTTTGGTTCGCCAATATAAGCATCTCAAAGTCTACTACAGGTCTAGTAGAACTTGTTTGGGTAGTTTTGTTCAACTTTTTTAGATACAATCATTTTTTTGCATCATAATATTTTAGTCAGTGGCCATGGCTGAAAGTTGTGATGTATTTTGTATGTTGGCTGTTGAAGATAAGTTGGATGGTACGAATTACCCATTGTGGGCTTATATGATGTATCATGTATTGGTTGCAAAAAGACTATGGAATCTTGTGTAGGGTATTGAAAGACATCCTACTACACCTATGAATATAGGTACTGCAAATATAGGTATTGAAGCTGATGTACATGGCGTCAAAGATGGTGATATTCTGCAAAGTCCTATTTGTGTTGTGGTTTTCGCTACTGGAGAGCAAATTTGTTGGGATGGAAAAGATGCTCAAGCACATGCATTGATAGCCTTTTCTGTCAAACGTGCCATTATCCCTCACATTCGCTCTTGTAGAACAATTAAGGATGCTTGGGATACACTTACCACATTGTACCAGGCTAGGAACCTCCAAAACTGGAGAGTGAGCACATGAATGAAGATGATTCTATGGACAGTTTTCTGACAAAGATCAAGGATTTAAAGGAACAATTGATTTCTACTGATGAAGTCCTTCCTGACAATTCACTTGTGTAGACTATTTTGAATGGTCTTCCCGACTCATATCAGAATTTTGCTTCTACTCTTCATTTGATGATGAAAGGCAATCTAAATGCCTTAACATTTCAAGAGTTAGTTTTTGTTCTATTGCAAGAAGATCAGTCTAGGTAGAACAAATCTATTATGCATGTTGTAGACCAAGCTTTCTTGGATAGTCAGAAGGGCAAAGGAAAATGGAGCTCTTCTATTAGTAAGCAGAAATCTGCTAATTCTGCACATTCAGAGAAGGAAGACAAAGATGAGAAGAAATAAAAAAAAACAAAAATTGTTTGCAAATACTATAAAGCAAATGATCATGTCATTAACAACTATCCAAAATTGGCTACTAAAGAGGCAAAGAAGAAAGACGCCAGAATGGTTGTTGTAGAGCCGTCTACACCTAAAACAGAGTCTGCTAATCTTGTGCAGGATGAAGAATGGGCGTTTACTTCTGTTTGCAGTTTTGACTCATCTTCTCATGAGTAGTGCATGTCTGTAGTAGACTTAGATGTTTGGTACTTTGATAGTGGGGCGACCAAACATATTAACTTGCAACGTAGTTTCTTCTCTTCACTTGAGCCTGCCCTTACAAGGTATATTGTTACATGCGCAAACAACTCCTCTTATCTTGTTATGAAAGTTGGTAAGATCATCTGACTACCACTGATGGTAGTTCTTTTACATTGTGAGATGCTTTATTTGTGACAGAGATCAAGAAGAATCTGTTATCAGTTTCGGCCTTAGCCAAGATTGGTTTGGTTGTGAAATTTGTTGATGATAGATGTACAATTCATGATCTGTCAAATGGCGATGTGATTATTTCTTCTGGCATTTTATCTCGTGGGCTATATAAGTTCATAGATTATGAAAAATCTGTGAATGATTCAGCATGTGCAGTACATGATTCTCAGGCTATGTCACATGCAAAGCTTTGACACGCACACTTTGGTCATCTGATTTTGCTAGTTTGCTATGCCTAGAGAAATCTAAAATGGTGTCCTCTTTGCCCAAACTTCAGGCACCTGGTAAACATGTATGTGAAGGCTATATTTTGGGCAGAATGCAACATTCCTCTTTTCCAAAAGATGGTTTAGTTTGGGCTACTAAAAAATTGGAGCTTGTACATAGTGATGTTTGTGGTCCTATGCAAACACCTTCTTTTGGAAACTATCTTTACTTCGTGACTTTCATTGATGATTTTTCTAGGCATGCATGGGTATATCCACTCAAAGAAAAGTCCGACATGTTTATGTGCTTCAAACAGTTTTTGGTTTTGATTGAAAATCTTTCAGCAGGTAAAATGGACACCCTCCATTCTGATTGAGGGGGGAATATATGTCTTCTAATTTTAATGCATTTCTGGTTGAACCTGGGATAAAACATCAATGTACAAGTCACTCATGGAGATGGCAAGATGTATGGTCAAGAGTCATGCTTTACCACATAGTTTTTGGCTTGAGGCTGTTATGTGTGCAGGATATGTACTTAATAGGTGTCCCACTAAAGCACTGTAGTCTATCACTCCGTATGAGGTTTGGCATAATTGCAAGCCATTTGTTGCTCATCTGTGTGTTTTTGGTTGTTTGGCATATGCATTAGTGCGTGAACACCATTACAGAAAATTGGATGATAAAGCAGTGAAATGTATTTTTATTGGGTACAGTTTTGGAAGTGAAGGCTATCATCTGTATCATCCATAGACGAAATGCATTCTCATTAGCTATGATGTTGCCTTTATGGAAGATGTTGTTCAACCCTTACTTTCATGTACGAAGGAGACATCTGTTAGCTCCAAAGACATGTATGATACTTTGCTGCCTCTTTTTACAGATGGACAGTCTAGTGCTGGTCCTAATGAGGCAACTTCTTAGCCTTTACAGGTTTCATGTGATAATGCAGATCATTCCATTTTTTATGCAGATTTACATGATGCACTTGTTGATGAGAGAGTTGATATTGCAAAGGCAAAAACTATGGCAAAATAGCTAGTGCGGACTTTGCGTGATAGCAAATTATATGCAACTTTCTCATATCATAATTGGTCAGGCTCTAATAGTGCCTCTTTTGCATCATATTTCTATGTTATGGCTGCCTCTAGTCTTTTTGTTGAGACTGAAACTGTTTCATTTGATGAAGCACAAAATTATGAACATTGGATGGCTGCAATGCAATTTGAATATTATGTTATCATGAAAGACGATACTTGGTCTTTATGTGACTTGCCTCCTTGCAAGAAGGCCATCGGCACTAAGTGGGTATACAAGTTGAAGCGTAAGCTTGATGCAACAATTGACAGGTATAAGGCTAGACTTATTACAAAGGGTTATGCACAGGAAATAGGCATTGATTTTGATGAGACCTTTGCACCTACATGTCATATGACTACTGTTCGGAACATTTGTGCACTTGCATCTCATCATGGTTGGAATGTACATCAGTTGGACATTAAAACCGCATTTTTGAATAGTGACTTGCATGAAGAAGTGGATGTTTTTCAGCCTCATGGCTTTGTGCTGAAAGGGCATGGAAACCAGGTGTGCAAGTTAAAGAAGGCATTATATGGGTTAAAGCGAGCACCACGTGCTTGGTATGAAAAGATACATGCCTATCTAATTGCACATGGTTTTGAGAATAGTCTAGCTAAAATAACCTTATATGTTAAGTGTGCTAATGATGTGCTTCTGATCATTGTGGTCTATATTGATGACATGCTGCTCACTGGTCCTCATGAGAAGCATATTGCTGATTTCAAGGATGATTTACATGCCTCATTTGAGATGCCTAATTTGGGGAATTTTCATCATTATTTGGGCATTCAATTTATGCATGTTGATGGTGGAATGGCTTTGTGTCAAACAAAATATATTGACACATTGTTGTAGTGTTTTGGCCATGAAGATTGTAAACCTATTGTCATTCCTATGGAGACAGGTTTACGATTGAGTCTTCATGATGTTGGAGATGCATTTGATGTTATTCTCTATCACCAAGCTATTGGATGCTTGATTTACTTATGCACTACTCTGCCAGATATTCAGTTTGCTGTCTCACAAATGAGTATGTTTATGCATTGCACAAGTGTCAATCATTGGTAGGCGGTTACGTGCATCTTTCAATACTTGAGTGGTAGTCGGCCACTAGGGTTGTTTTATCCTGGGGGGATCACTACCACCAAATTCTCATGCTTTTTCTGACTCTTACTAGGCTGGTTTCTATGACACTCGTGTGTCCACTAGTGGTTTTTGCTTCATGCTTGGTAGCTCATGCATATCTTGGCTAATGAAGAAGCAGCCAACTGTGGCCACTTTCAATTGTGAGGCTGAGTATAGGGCAGCTTTCACAACGACTGTTGAGTGTGTGTGGCTCAGATGCCTTATGGTTGATTTGGGTGTTGGTCAGTCTTCTGCCACCACTAACGTCACTCATAATCAGAGCACATTCACAGTTGCAAGGAACCCTGTGTTCCATTCTTGCACTAAGTACATTGAGGTGCATTATCATTATGTCAGGGAGAGGTTCTCTGTTGGGGAGACCAGCTTGACATAGGTGCCCACATAGGAGAACATTGCATACCTTTTCAAAAAGGCTCTCCCTAGGGAGAAGTTTGAAGCTTTCCACAAAGCTTTGGGCTTACTTCCTTTTGTGGATTGATTCCACAGAGCTTGGCACTTCCTTATACATGAGTGCCAACTCCTTGGTCACCGCATCACTCCCAAGGGGGATTTGTTGATATATTTAGTTAGTGATGTGTGTGAACACACTAGGACCACCAAGGCTTGTATATACCTCTATCACCCTAATGGGTTACTTCTCTGTACATTCTAGTGGTAATACATTCAGTATTGTGTGTTGTGCTCCAAGCTTCTTCTTCTTCTTCCTTGTGCCATTCGCGTGCCTTCAGAGACGTCTAACTCCAACAACTTCTTCTTCTTCATTGTGTTGTTCGTGTGCTTCCACAAACCTCGAACTTCAACAATATACACCTTAAAAGAAAGAATTTTTTAAGAGGAAGAACATGTCTATCTTTTAAATGGCAAGGTCTGGTCCTAGGCCATCTATTGGTCATGTGCATGTTTTTGGTTCTGAGGCATATGCACTAGTGCATGAACAAAACATCTAGGAAATTCGATGATAAGGCTATAAAATTTATTTTCGTTGGAGAGGGTTCTAAATGCAAAGTCTATCATCTATATCACCCATAGAATAAACACATTGTGGTTATTTTTTGTGTTGTTTTCATGGAAGATCAATTTAATCCTTACTTTTATGTACCAAGGAGACATCAATCAAATTTTTGATGTCTTCTTTAATCTTCTAGATAGATTCTTTGCTTTTCCTTTGGATAAATGGCACCCCCTTTGTAAGCATAGACTGTGCAATTGCATGTGTGGTTGTACTTGCGAAAGATACATGATACCCAATGTGGGCTAATTTTTCTTTATAATGGCATTTTAAGTGTACATCGAGTCCATTTTGAAGCATAAAAAAATGAACATAGTGGAACACATCGAAGATGAAACCTGTGCGGATAAAATGGTAAAATTCATTAAATTAAAATTTCTACAAGTCCATGCCTATAATTTTTCATTTCCTTTCTTTTTTACTTTGTTCATTAATCCTCTAGATACATTCTTTCCTCTTGCTTTGTATAAGTGGAACCCCCTTTGTAATCATCGAGTGTGAAATTGAATGTGTGGTTGTACTTACAAAAGCTACATGAATTCTAATGTGGGCTATTTTTTTTTATAAATGGCATTTTAAGTGTACATGGAGTCCTTTTGAATCATACAGAGACGCATATAGTGGAAAACATGGAAAATGAAACATGTCGGGATAAAATTCTCAAATTCATTATATTAAAATTTCCAAAAGTCCATATTCTTTTCCTTTTCGTTGCTTTGTTCTTTAATCCTCTAGATACATTCTCTCATCTTGCTTTGGATAAGTGACACCCCCCTTTGTAAGCATAGAGTGTGCAATTACATGTGTGGTTGTACTTTCAAAAGCTACATGAATTCCAATGTGGACTACTAATTGTCCATAATTAACTATAGAAAGTGGTCAATACACAAGGAACACGACGTGTGTAGTGAAGGACATAGTGTTCTGGCAAAGGAATATGCTTAGGGTTTTCAAAGCCCAAACAAGGAATAGTCCATCAAGAGTGAAATCTTTCTGGGTGATGATTTTATCATCCCTCTAAAGCTTTTTAATGTAGTAAGTCAATGATGATTGAGCTCCAAATTCTTTGCAAACCTCTCCCATTCTTTTCGGAAACATGTCTATGCTAACAACATCTTGTAAAAGAAACTAAAAACTATTAGTAACATATAAATCAGCTAAAGAAAGATAGAAACACAATGATTTACATATTGTAGCCTATCTTCTTCCTTACCATGATTTTCTTCACACAAGTTGATTGAAGACTTGCTTGCATCAACTATTCTTAATGGCTCAAGTGAATGAGGAGGTAGATGCACATACATGAACAATATCATTGCTTGTGCTAATTCAAGGTCTTCAAAATCCACATCCTTATTGCTATCTTCTTGTACATCACATTGTAGGAATGCCACAATTTGTTCTAATTCATTGCCAAGTGGGAGGACCTTTTCATCTAAATTATCATTTGTCTTATCAAGTGGAAGTTCACTTTTTATTGACAAAACACTAAAATATTCATCCATGTAAAGGCTCAATGCCTTATATATATCATGAATTTAGATACAATCTTCAAAATTGATAAAAAAAATCCCTAACTCTAGTGGAGTTTCATCGACACATAATTTGTTTCTTCAACTAATGGTATTACAAGTGCCACCAAAAAATTTTGTCTCTTTGGGTACTAAAAGAGAAGTATGAATACACTTTGCATTGGGATCCACGTGATGGAGTGAGACTTGGGTCTTTCAACTATTATATCACTAACTAGGAGATATGGCAATCGTATCTCTTGAGGATAATCTTGTTCATTGAATACAAACAACAATTTTTCCATCTCTAATATGAACTTGGTGCCCATTTTTATCTTCCTTTCTTCTCTGATGTAGGTGAAATTTATAAGAAGATACCCATGATCCATTGCAAGCTCTTTGAACTATGTGGATCACTTACTAGAGGCCTTATCCCTTTGATGAATGTGAGAGATAAGGTCACTTGGCACCCATTTTCCTTGATGTGATGGAATCTCTATAAAATGTTAAAAAATATATTTCCATTTAGATAGTAAAACCTTTGGGTGCCTCCACACCAATCAATATTATTGTATCAAGAATAGGTGCTTTAATGAAAAAACAACTCACTTCATCATGACCAATACACTCACTCAATGAGGAACATGAGAAGCTTTGACAATGGATTGTTAGAGTGCATGGATGCGCTAGCAACACCATCCATGATTGAAGGTTTTTCTCTTCATGATGAGTTCTCTTGAAGACATCATTAACAAATGAATACAACAATTATTTTTTTTGAGGAGATGAAGAGATAGGCTCCAGAGATGAACTAGTGTTGCACAAAACCTGCTCTACACCTGCCAGGTTAACTTCAGGGATGCTTAATATACTCCTTTGGCTTCTCAATAATGCATTTGGAACCACTAAGTCCTTTGGAACATCATTCCCAAATGTTTGCATCAAAACAGATAACTTGCATATACTAGAAATGTGAAGAAACCTTCTATTTTGGGAATAGAAGTGCTCAGTATTATGCTTAGAGCTCACAACCTGGTATGAATTGACCAGAGATATTTTTCATAAATCTAATTGAGTATATAGCTAACTAAAAATGTATTTCATCAATTTAGCTGTACCATACACTGAGAAATAAATCTAACAAGTCAAGGGGGTCATCCTGACTTTTCGGGATCTAGAAGATATCTAGGCACAGTCACCTTCTATGCTTCATATCTCGAGATCCATTCAATCAAACTTGATGAAATTGATATGCAATTAGTAGACACTTCCATCTAGCTATACCAAGTTAAACTATAGCAAATGATTGATTACACGTAGAGAAATCAAATTCACAAAATCACTATAATGAAGAAGATGCAATAGTAGACAGTAAATAGAGATGTACTTGAAGAAATGTATCAAGATGTATACGCTAATGAATATATGATACAAGGAAATTGTAATGAACTACACATAGGTAGTGTGAGCGCAATGTACGCATATTAACCCATTCGCAACCCTTGAATTATAAAAATGAATATAAAACCTTTTTCAACACATACAATAGGTTTTAATTCACAATCATACACAATCACATTAGATTTTCACTCACAATCATATGACATACATGGACATACACATACATATACTATTGTGAAGTAAGAATCAATATTGATTCAATTAATCACAATACATTTTTGCTCACAATTATACACACACATACATATACTATTGTGAAGTAAGCATCAATGTTGAGTCAAACAATCATAATATTTTTTTACTCACAAACAAAAATACTTTTCTTTAGTGCTTTAATACTAAAAGACTAAATATTTTTAACAAGATCTTATACCTTGTTCTTTGTATGAGACTGTAAGTTTGCAAAAAACAAAGTAACTCTTATGAGAAACAACTCTAAGTGTATTCTTTTATAAAAAACAATATTCGAAGGAATGTTTTTTGATCAAAAAAGCATTCGATTGATAGTTTTTTGATCAAAATATTTTTCGATAAAAAATATGCTAAATTATGGTGCAAAAAAGTATTTGCTCCTGTTCCAATAAGTTGACGTAGCAGTGAATAATTCGGTTGAATAATAAGGGTTGAACATAAAATTCTGTAATTATTCATGAATAAATGAATTGACGAATAAGGAATAATGCAACCTAGCTTGGGACAATAGAGTTGATTAAATTAGATTCTCTACTATCATCAATACGGCCATAAGTAGATCTATGGTCTATATTATCTTTCAATTAGAAAATAATCTTTGACATCAAGGATTCATTGAAATACACAATAGCTAGATTTGAAGGATTGAGTTGGTCTTTATCAAATCATGTTTTCATTTCCATTTTTTGGCTCTTGTCTTTTGTATTTTAAGCTTTTCACAATGTAGATAGATTTTTTTGTAAGGATGGATCTTCCGAACTTGCATTAAGATATATTAAAACATGTATCATGTTTTATGTGTAGTTTGATTATGATTTTTGGATGTGTAAGCTTGCCAATTGGATTCCCTTACAAAGTGTAGAGGGTCCTTTTTAGACATTTGATATAACATTGAAGATATAAAATGATAGTTTTGAGATTATTCATATCAATGAATATCGAAAATTGAAAAATGTTAGAGATCATCTATCAATTATTCATTCATCTATCAATTATTCATTTACAAGAGTGTGGAGATGATGATTTTTAAGTGCATTATTGTAACGTAATTATTTTTAGCATTATATCTTTTTTCATGTTCCGAATATCTCATAGTAGTTCTTTAGTTGCATACATATTGATAGAAGACTAGACGACAAACCTAACAGGTCTTGTTTTCACATGAATCTATATTTGGTCTTTTTTTTATAAGAAGGTTAAAAAAATAATAATTTGAAAAAAATAGGTTATAAGAAAATTTTAAAAAGGCTTTCACTATAAATGGAAGTAAAAAATTTTGGTACATTTAGCAAGCCTAAGTACATTGCCAAAAACTGAGGACTACAAACCATACTTGTCCTGTCACTTGAAATCATGCATGTGAACATATGCTAGTTAATTTGGACATAGTTAACTTGTATAAATGTAAATGTCAAAAGAATATGGAATCTTGTGGATTTAGGAGAGTGAAGCCACAAATTATTTGGTGAAGGAATCAAATCAATTATGTTCCTAAAGTTTAGGATCATTTTTAGGTGAGGGAAAATTCAAATTCAAACTCAAAATATAAATGGACATGGTCTTAGCCATGGGATAAGTGAGCCATTTTGAGAGGCATTGAGATACTTTAGGTCTCTACTATCTAGATGGCTTTGTCTTGTAGACTTACTTTCACCTTCTTTGATCCTTGAGCACTTATTGATGAGAGAGCTGATATTGAGCAGGCAAGAACTATGCCAAAATGGCTGGTGCAGACCTTGTGTGACAGCAAATTAGATGCACCTCTATCATATCGTACTCGATCAAGCTCTCATAGTGCCTCTTTTGCATCAAATTGCTATGCTATGGTTGCATCTAGTCTCTGTGATGAGACTGAGCCTGTTTCGTTTGATGAAACACAAAGTTCAGAAAATTGGATGGGTGCTATGCAATCTGAATATGATGCAATAATGAAGAATGGTACTTGGTCTTTATGTGATTTGCCTCATGGCAAGAAGGCTATTGGAACTAAGTGGGTATACAAGCTGAAGCGTAAACCTCATGGTACACTTGACAGGTATAAGGCTAGGCTTGTTGCAAAGGGTTATGCGGAGGAAAGAGGCATTGATTTTGATGAGACCTTTGCACCTACATGTCCTATGACTACTGTTCAGAGCATTTGTGCACTTGTAGCTCATCATGGTTGGAATGTACATCAGTTGGACATTATTGCATTTCTAAATGGTGACTTGCATGAAGAAGTGTATGTTTTTCAACCTCGTGGCTTTGTGCAGAAAGGGCATGAAAACTAGGTGTGTAGGTTAAAGAAGGCATTATATGGTTTAAAGCAAGCACCACGTGCTTGGTATGAGAAGATACATGCCTATCTGATTGCACATGGTTTTGAGAACAGTCCAACTGAAAGCACCTTATATGTTAAGCGTGCTAATGATGTACTTTTGATCATTGTTGTCTATGTTGACGACATGCTGCTCACTGGTCCTATTGAGAAGCATATTGCTGATTTTAACGCTGATATGCATGCATCATTTGAGATGTCTAATTTGGGGCATTTGCATCACTATTGCGGCATTCAGTTTATGCAAGTCGATGGTGGAATGGCTTTTGCTTCATGCTTGGTAGCTCATATATCTTGGTTGAGCAAGAAGCAGCCTACGGTGGCCACTTCCAGTTGTGAGGCTGAGTATAGGGCAGCTTTCACAGCTATTGTTGAGTGTGTGTGGCTCAGACAGCTTATGGCTGATTTGGGTGTTGGTCAGTCTTCTGCCACCACCATCTTCACTGACAGTCTGAGTGCATTGGCAATTGCGAGGAACCCTGTGTTCCATGCTCGCACTAAGCACATTGAGGTGCATTATCATTATGTCAGGGAGAGGTTCTCTGCTGGGGAGATCAGCTTGGCATATGTGCCCATGCAGAAGAAACTACAGACCTTTTCACGAAGGCTCTACCTAGGAAGAAGTTTGAAGCTTTCCACAAAGCTTTGGGCTTACTTCCTTTTGTGGAGTGATTTCCACATAGCTTGGCACTTCCTTATACATGAGTGCCAGCTACTTGTTCACTGCATCACTCCCAGTGGGATTTGTTGATATATTTAGGTAGTGATGTGTGTGAACACTCTAGGACCGTCGGGGCACTTTTTTCCCTCTTCAGGAGGTTTTTTTTCCCCGGCTTGTATATACGCTTATATCCCTAAGGGGCTACTTATCTTTGTACATTCTCTAGTAATACATTTAGTATTATGTGTTGTGCTCCAAGCTTCTTCTTCTTCCTTGTGCTGTTCGCGTGCTTCCACAGACGTCTAACTCCAACAAGATGACATGGTAGTTGTAATAGATGATGATATTCAAAATGATGTATTTTGAATATTTTGTTTAGAATCAATTGCAAAAATGATGTCTTTATCATAAAGTGATGTTTTTTATTACCAAAAGTGGTTATTCTTCACTGTTTTGTTGATTGAATAATTCATCAATAGTGAACCAATCAAAAGATGATGATGCCTTTGATAGTGTTCCCTATTTGTTCGCATATGCATCAAGAGATATTTGTAAATTTTTCACTTCATTTTCTAAATCATCAATTCTCTTTTGTTGATCATCAATTGATCTTCATAATCCTAGAATTGTTAATCCGTCATTGTATACTTTTGATACCTATGATGATAAATCATGGATAATAGACGAATGTAGGGCAGCTTTTGAGGAAGATTCGTGTCCATGATTATGAGATTCTGCATGATTTTGAGGACGACCCAAACCTATACCTACATTCTTCGGGCAATCATCCCAATCTACATGTTGATGAAGAGTATCTTGTACAACACTTTTTGAATGCAATATAGTGCTGGTAATGATCCTTCAACTTTAACAAAGCATCAAAGTAGAGTTTCTTTTAATCTTTATGTTGTAAGTCAAAAAGCCTTAATGGTGATGTTTCTTTTGCCCTTCTTGTAACTCAAAAGAGAATGTCACAAACAAAATGATTTGGACATAACTTTTTTACTTCTTTCATTGATAATGGTTCTCCTTCTAATACCTCTAGCTCTAAATTTAATCCACATAGTTCAAATGAATCCACATCATTTAATCCACTTAATTCAAATGAATCCACATAATTTAATCCACTTAATTCAAATAAATCCACTTTATTTACTCCACTTAGTTCAAATGAATCCACATTATTTACTCCACTTAATTCAAACTAATCCACATCATTTAATCTACATATTACAAAATAATCCACATCATTTACTCCACTTAATTCAACTGAATCCACATCATTTAATCCACTTAATTCAAATGAATCCGTGTCATTTAATCCACATAATTCAAATGAATGCACATCATTTACTCCACTTAATTCAAATGAATCAATATCATTTAAACCACATAGTTTAAATGAATACACATCATTTTTAATATGGTCTTAATCCATCCATAATTGATATCTTAAGAGCATCCCAAACTAGATTCGAGAATACTCTAAGTATTTCATATGCATCTACTCTGTTTTATACATCTTTGTCACATGCTAGTTCTAAAGCATATTTAAACTTATAAAAACCATTTCTATCAGTGGGATAACTATCTAAATCTATGTATTTCAAAAGTTGCAACAGGAGTATTGAAATCGTATAGGTCTTGTGACTTGTATTAAATGGTGGAGGGCTAGTAGATATACATTCAGGTGCATAGCACTAGTACTTTCGACTCCACTCATTTCTATTTGATATTTTCAAATCAAGCAGCTTTGGAAAACTTTTTTTTTGTTGGTAAATGCATTGCTCTACCGAAATCACATAGTGTGATATAAGCATGCTCAGCTTCAAAATGCAACAGAATATTGTGTGGATGGAGATCATTATAGGAAATATTACATGTGTGTAGAAATGATGTTGTTTGCAAGAATCATTGACAAGTTTCTAGATAGTTGTCTTCGTAATTTCTATATCTCCTTTCTTTCATTTTCTCTAGCCATATGTCTAGTGTACCACCGTTCCACAGTTTCAAAATGAGACATGGGCTTTTGCAATGATGCCTAGCTAATCCAAGTGGACTGATGATTCCACTATGCATAACAGGTAAAATTGTGGCTCCATTCATGGCTTCGTTCTCTCGTGTTTGTATGTCACCACCATGTAATTTGAATAACTTTACAGTAAAGATTTTGTTGATGAATCTTGGATGGGTTTTTATGAGTTTATGGATCATTCCATATTTCCCTTCTCCCACGCGAGCTGCATCTTCAAAATGAATAGATCAATATGGGGCACACAAATATTATTTCATGTTTGATCTCCCATATTTACATGTATAACTTTTGTATTTGGATCTATTGTTGGTCTCTCTCCCTATTGGGTTGTGTCGTGTCTCACTTCTTTCCTTTCTTCATTGTTTGATAATGTAAATAAAAAAATTTAAGTTTGGCGATGAATCTAGCATTTTGGAGGTATCCAATACCAATGACTTTGCTACTTTGATTATCTATCCAAAGATACGAGTGAGCTCTTTGGACATTTTCTCATACTTGTGCTCCTCCTAAGACACTGCCAAATTTATCTTCAATATTGATATATGTTGTTCTAGATATTTGTTCAATGAAATCCTTGTAATTGGATATGTCCATTGCTATAGTGATTTGGTCTTCTCTCATTCCATACATGTATGAGCAAGCAAAATCTTTTAAAACTTTTTGCTCATGCTTATTTATTTTACCTACCATCTGTGCAAATATGAAAAATAGATTATCAAATAAAATTGAACTAGAATTGATATTAAAACTTTAAACAATAATCTAATTCATAAAAGCAATAACAAAAAATAATTTTCATAAATAAAATGATAGATGCTTAAATACATTTTAAGTACACATATAAATAGATAATCAATAAGTGTATGGATAGATAAATCAATAGTATGTGTATAGAAATACTATTAAGAATGTAAGAGTCAAAGAATCAAACATTCATAATAGTTCACATACAATCACTATACTACGTATGATTCTTGTCACACGAATGTATATAACTATTGTGATAGTGTGAGTCAAAGAATCAGAAAATCACAATAGTTTTAAAAACCTTCTGACCTACATTGTAATTATGCTCAGAGGAATCTAAGTGAATATTGTGAGAGTAAGAGTCAAAGAATCAGACAATTACAATAGTCCCTATACACTCGCTATACTATTGAGAGAGTAGAAATTGAGGTGGCAGTTCAAACAATCTCAATAGATCTATTGCTTAATCCTATACCACCATGAAATTAAGAATCGACATAGTGAGTCAGACAATCACACTAATGGTTTATTTTAAATTTAATTCATCAACATAAACAAGTAAGAAATGCTTTCGCGAGTCGAATGTATACTATTGATGATTAAAATACATAAGAATAATTATATAAATACAAATCATACATATGTGAGAGACGCATATGCAACTCATAACATCTGCATGACACAACAAACATAACAATAAAATAGATAGTAAATGAAAAATAGGAGCAATACCTAAATGGTATAGTGAGGAAAGGGCTCTACAAATGGTACGGTAGTAGTAGAGCTCTATGAACTTGTGAAGAAGCACGCGTAGAATAAGATTTTTGATCAAATGAAAAATATATACATATATTTGCTTAGAAATACATTTTTGATCAAAAGTGCATCCGTGTTTGATTTTTTTTCCACATGCATTTGAAAATCCATGAATAAAACGAACATATTCTGTATTTTTCCATTATTCAATTGAATAAATGCAACTTAGGTCCCATGATCATATGATCTTTTAGCTATGATTTAATTGTGGAAGTTAAAAGAAGTTTGTATCTTGTACGAACACTATTAGAGCTACATGTGGAAAGAGCAATGCTCCATCATCACCATGAAGAGATTGAAAACATCCTATGAGACTTTGAAGTAGTTCACTAATGATGGGAAAATATATTTACAGATCATAAATGAATTTTTACCTAAAGCACATGCACGATAGGCAATAAAGAAGTGTTATATTGAATGAAACGTGTTGATATATTTAGGTAGTGATGTGTGTGAACACTCTAGGACTACCAGGGCACTTTTTTCCCTCTTTAGGAGGTTTTTTCCACCGGTTTGTATATACGCCAATTGCCCTAATGGGCTACTTATCTTTGTACATTCTAGTGGTAATACATTCAGTATTGTGTGTTGTGCTCCAAGCTTCTTCTTCTTCCTTGTGTTGTCGCATGCTTCAGCAGACGTCTAACTCCAACAATTGGTATTAGAGCCGCTTCATCTAGGGCGTCGTTGACACCTTTCCGATTGCAGTCTTAGAATCCCACGAATTTTGGTGAGCATGCTCAACCTCCAAACGCACTATCACAGCACTTGTGTAGGCTATTTCATCCTTTTGTGCCAAAGGTACATACCAGTCTCAGTTTGCCAGTATAAGCGTCTCAAAGTCTGCTACAGGTTTAGCAGAATTTGTATGGGCAGTTCTATTCAAGTTTTTGAGATACAATCAATTTTCTGCATCAAGGTATTTTAGTCACCGACCATCGTTGAAAGCAGTAATGTATTTCATATGTTGGCTATTGAGGATAAGTTGGATGGTATCAACTACCCGTTGTGGGCTTATATGATGCGACATATGTTGGTTGCAAAAGGACTATGGAACATTGTGTAGGGTGTTGAAAAACGTCCTATCACACCTACAAATGTTACAATGGTAGGTAATAAAGCTGATGCAAAAGGTATCAAAGATGATGATATTCTGCATATTCCTGTTCATGCTGCGGTTTTTATTGCACCTATTGCAGAGCAAATTTGTTGGGATGGCAGAGATGCCCAGGCACATGCATTGATAGCTTTGTCTATCAAACATGCCATTATTCGTCACATTCGCTCTTGCAAAACAACTAAGGATGCTTGGCATACACTTACCACATTGTACCAAGCTAGGAATGAGGCTCGTGTTGCTTACCTCGGAAAACAGCTGGAGAGTGAGCACATGAATGAAGGTGACTCTATGGACAATTTTCTAACAAAGATCAAAGACTTGAAGGAACAATTGATTTTTGCCGATGAGGTTATACCAGATAGCTCACTTGTGCAGACCGTTTTGAATGGTCTTCCTGATTCATATAAGAGTTTTGCTTCTACTCTTCGATTAATGATGAAAGGCAATCCAAATGCCTTGTCATTTGAGGAGCTAGTCTCTATTCTATTGCAGGAAGATCAGTCTAGGCAGAACAAGCCCATTATGTGTGTTGCAGATCAAGCTTTGCTGGCTAGTCAAAAGGGCAAAGGAAAATGGAGCTCTTCAATTAGTAAGCAAAAATCTGCTAATTTTGCACAATCGAAGAGGGAAGACAAAGATGAAAAGAAATAAAAAAAGCAGAAACTATTTTGCAAGTACTATAAGGAGATGACCATATCATAAAGAACTATCCAAAAATGGTTGCTAGAGAGGCAAAGAAGAAAGACGATGGAATGGTCATTGTAGAGGCTTCGAGTCATGAGTAGTGCATGTCTACCATAGACTCAGATGTTTGGTACTTTGACAGTGGGGCGACCAAACATATTATCTCACAGTGTAGTTTCTTCTCCTCACTCGAGCCTGCCCCTACAAGGAATACTGTTACATGCGCCAACAAATCGTCTTATCCTGTTATGGGAGTTGGTAAGATCATTTTGACTACTGCTGATGGTAGTTCTTTCACTTTATGAGATGTTTTGTTTGTACCAAGGATCAAGAAAAATCTATTGTCAGTTTCTACATTAGCCAAGATTGGCTTGGTTGTGAAATTTGTTGATGATAGATGTACAATTCATGATATGTCAAATGGCGACGTGATTATTGCTTCTGGCACTTTATGTCATGGGTTATGTAAGTTCAAAGACTATGAAAGATCTATAAATGATTCGGCATGTGCAGTACATGATTCTCAGGCTATGTCAGATGCAAAGCTTTGGCATGCACACTTTAGTCATCTGAATTTTGCTAGTTTGCTATGCCTGTAGAAATCTGAAATGCTGTCCTCTTTGCCCAAACTTGAGGCACCCGGAAAACATGTTTGTGAAGGTTGTATTTTGGGCGAAATGCAATGTTCCTCCTTTCCAAAAGATGGTTAGCTGTGAGGTTGTTTTTTTGGAAGATGCTATTCAGCCATTGCTTTCATATACTAAGGAGACATCTGTTAGCTCCAAAGAAATGTATGATACTTTGCTACTTCTTTTTACCGGTGGGTAGTCCAGTGTTGGTCCTAATGAGGCAACTTCTTAGGCTTTGCAGGTTTCATGTGATGATGTAGATCATCCCATTTCTTATCTAGATTTACATGACACACTTGTTGATGAGAGAGCTGATATTGAGCAAGCAAAAACTATGCCAAAATGGTTGGTGTAGTCTTTGCGTGATAGCAAATTAGATGCACCTTTGTCATATCGTACTCGATCAAGCTCTCATAGTGCCTCTTTTGCATCAGATTGCTATGCTATGGCTGCATCTAGTCTCTGTGATGAGAATGAGCCTGTTTCATTTGACGAAGCACAAAATTCAAAAAATTGGATGGCTACTATGCAATCTAAAGATGATGCTATAATGAAGAAGGGTACTTGGTCTTTATGTGACTTGCCTCCTTGCAAGAAGGCCATTGGCACTAAGTGGGTTTACAAGCTAAAGCGTAAGCCTGATTTAACAGTTGATAGGTATAAGGCTAGGCTTGTTGCAAAAGGTTATGCACAGGAAAGAGGCATTGATTTTGATAAAACCTTTGCACCTACATGTCGTGTGACTACTATTCGGAGCATCTCTGCACTTGCAGCCCATCATGGTTGGAATGTACATCAGTTGGACATTAAAACTACATTTCAGAATGGTGACTTGCATGAAGAAGTGTATGTTTTTCAGCCTTATGGCTTTGTGTGGAAAGGGCATGAAAACCTGGTGTGCAGGTTAAAGAAGGCATTATATGGTTTAAAGCAAGCACCACGTGCTTGGTATGAGAAGATACATGCCTATCTGATTGCACATGGTTTTGAGAAGAGTCCAAGTGAGAGCATCTTGTATGTTAAGTGTGCTAATGATGTGCTTCTGATCATTGTTGTCTATGTTGATGACATGCTGCTCACTGGTCCTATTGAGAAGCATATTGCTGATGTTAAGGTTGATTTGCATGCCTCATTTGAGATGTCTGATTTGGGGCGTTTGCATCACTATTTGGGCATTCAATTTATGCAAGTTGATGGTGGAATGGCTTTGTGTCAAATGAAATATATTGACACATTATTATAACATTTTGGCCTTGAAGACTGTAAGCCTATAGCCACTCCTATGGAGACAGGTTCACGATTGAGTCTTCATGATGCTAGAGATGCATTTGGTGCTGTCCTCTATCAGCAGGCTATTGGATGTGTGGTCTTTTTATGCATTATTCGGCCACATATTCAGTTTGCTGTCTCATAGATGAGCAGGTTTATGCATTGCCCAGGTGTCAAGCATTGGCAGGTGGTTAAGTGCATCTTTCGGTACTTGAGTGGTACTCTACCACTTGGGTTGTTTTACCCCAAGGGGGGATCACTAACGCGAGATTTGCATGCTTTTTCTAACTCAGACTGGGCTGGTTGCTATGACACTCGTCGTGTGTCCATGAGTGGCTTTTGCTTCATGCTTGGTAGCTCATGTATATCTTGGTTGAGCAAGAAGCAGCCTACTATGGCCACTTCCAGTTGTGAGGCTGAGTATAGGGCAACTTTCATAGCGACTATTGAGTGTGTGTGGCTCAGACACCTTATGGCTGATTTGGGTGTTGGTCAGTCTTCTGCCACCACCATCTTCACTAATAGTCAGAGCACATTGGAAATTGCGAGGAACCCTATGTTCCATGCTCGCACTAAGCACATTGAGGTGCATTATCATTATGTCAGGGAGAGGTTCTCTGGTGGGGAGATTGGCTTGGCATATGTGCCCACACAAGAGAACATTGCAAACCTTTTCATGAAGGCTCTGCCTAGGGAGAAGTTTGAAGCTTTCCAAAAAGCTTTGGGCTTACTTCCTTTTGTGGAGTGATTTCCACATAGCTTGGCACTTCTTTATACATGAGTGCCAGCTACGTGTTCATCGCATCACTGCCCGGGGGGGTATTTGTTGATATATCTAGGTAGTGATGTGTGTGAACACTCTAGGACCGTCGAGGCACTTTTTTCCCTCTTTAGGAGGTTTTTTCCCCCCGGCTTGTATATACGCCTATTGCCCTAATGGGCTACTTATTTTTGTACATTCTAGTGGTAATACATTTAGTATTGTGCGTTGTGCTCCAAGCTTCTTCATCTTCTTCCTTGTGTTGTTCCCGTGCTTCTGTAGACGTCTAACTTGAACAAGACGTACCCACACTTCAACTTTTCTAGCTCCTACAACTTCAAGTTAGAAATAGTGAAAAAATATTATACAACAATCTGCACAAAAGTCTTGTTCTTATTTTTCTTGAAGCCCAAAATCCTCCCTAACCAATTATGGTTGATGTTCTCATTATGACGGATGTAAAACATATGACGACCTTGTATAGATGGTTGCATAAACATCCATGAACATATCGAAAATGGTTTTGGCACCTAATCAACATCATCACTCTTGGTGTTGTGGCATAAGAAGGATGTAATCTCATCCATTGGATATCCGTGTGAAGATCTTCCCGTTTGGAGTTGTGTGAGAGTTGTGGATCTTGGATTCTAGTATACTATGAAAATGCGTTTTTGAATGATAACAAAACTTTTTGAGACGATTGTAAAAAAATCAAATCTTGAGCTCAAGAGAGTGGCAGGATTATGAATCTAAGCTTGGTGACTTTTTAATACTACAATGGGTTGAAAATGGTTTCGAGAAGAAAAAAAAGAAGGATTCTAAAAAGTCTGAAAAAACATCAATTTTTTGATCTCAAAAGCGATGCCCAAAATTTGAACTCAAAGTGGAAGAAAGACATCTTTCAATAATATATGATGGGAGGTGGTTTTAAACAAGTTATGATGACTTTTATGAAAGTTTTGAAATTCTCATTTTTTTTGGTTTCTTTTTTTTATGATATTCTTTTAGGGTCCCTAGGAGCCAATCACCCTTTCAAAGAACAGATCTCACCTCTCTATAGCTTTTTCTCAGTCATTTAATGCACTTTGTCACCCATAACCATGGCAAGCTTAAGGTTAATGCCTTAAAATTAGGGACCGAGTTGGAGGCCCTTTGAGGTTCACATTTTTCCTAATGAAATTAAAAACATGATCTTGGAGGGGTTTACATTATTCTTTATTTGTGTTCATTTAGGTAAGTATGTTATAAAATTGTCATAAAATCGAAGTCATTAACTATATGTAAGGTTCAAATTATAAAACGCTAATATTTCTACTTGAAGGATCTTAAACATGAAAGAAGTATAGAAAGAAGTATAGAAAGAAGTATACCTTATATCACATTAGTTAAAGAACTGAAGTCATATGAAGCAATTTCAATAGTAACATGTTTCTACATTCTTCTGAAACTTATACATTGTGTATTTTTTGACCTGTAATATGTTACGCATTTGTACCCATGATATTGTATCTTGCTTTTATGGATTTATTTTTTAATAGTACAAAAAAGTTGTGGATAAATTCATGTGATAAAAATATCCAAAATCTATTTTTTAATATCTTTGATGTGAGCTAAAACAATGGCAGAACATTTCTCTTCTAGCATACATGTGGGTTCAGGTCATATTATATTCCCTTGTGAAGAAGAAACATTCAATACGTTACTATTATGCATCACGTACTAAAAAAAACTCCTTTTTTAATGTTCTATCCTTTGTGATTACCGTGAGGATTAAAAAAAGTCCATCGTGGAATCTGGACCATTCCAAAGCTAATAAAATTTGTGGGGCTCCTCAATGGGAAAAGCATTGCATCATGGTAGAGAGGACCTTGTTTATCTCTTCTTCTCGTGCTCTAGAGACGTCGTGATTTGGCAGTCCCTCACCAAGATCTTAAGTGTAAAAAGAAAAATCAGCTGGAAGCAAGCACTACTAGAAGAAAGAATTGGCTGCTCTTCTACTCCGTGGAATGCCATTAGAGGGGAAGCACTCTGGAAGATATGGAAAGAAAGATATGTGATGAACTTTGATGGCCATCAGAAAGAGTAGTCAATTGAAAAATCTTTATACCTGTTAGGTAGAAGAATATGTAATTGTAAAAAGTCTCCGTCTTTCAGACACCATAGAATGTTTGCCTTGGAAAACAACAAGATTAAAAGTAAGTGGGTTGCACATGAAGACGACGAAAAAATCATTAAGCTTCTTGGCAACTCTCTTTAAAACATAATTTGTTTCCCATTGAATCCTAGTTATCCTACTGGTTCTCGTGTGTTAGACATGCTTTATGAGATACAAGGGATCCCAACGGCACTAAACTCATTCATTGTATATTTGTTCTTTTATTATTTCAAGCATGGGAAAGTAGGCTACGGCTGAACTTCCTCTATTAAAAAAAAAAAATCAATGGACCACATAATTGATTAGCTAAACTGTGGATGAGAAGACTAAATCGGCATACAATAACACATGCATCCATTAGAGCTCAAGCCATTCCTCATTCTCATCATGTTGCATGCATCCATCATGATCATGATGGTTTTGTTACAGCCACCTATCACGTTAAATTGTTCTAGATATCACATGCATCCATTCAGATGATCATGGTGAAGGACTCCATTGTAGCTTTGACTCTATCGGCTGGTACTGTGGCAGTCCATGAAAACTCGAGGAGCCTCACAACCGCCATAGCATGCATACGTTGACTAACACAGCACTTGAGTGATACCTCTCTTTTCTCTTTTGACTGCGTTTTGGCTTCCATCCAACGTCTCATTAGTTAGTCACTAGATGGAATTCTTACTCTTTGTCATGCGCGTTCCCCTTCCTTGGGCTTAGATGAACCTCGCAGCTACCATACTTCAATCATGCGCTTGCCTCCTTGTGTGCAGGTGAGTTGAACTTTCCCCTTCCGTAGATGAACCTCTTTGGTCTGCAATGAGAAGAGTTATGGCAAAGCTGTGGTCTCTGTTTTAACACATCTGCTTCGGTCAACCACTCTCCCTTGGGTTGAACTCAGAATCACATGTTCTCCCCCTCGCTTTAGTGATACCTTTTTCCACACGGGCTTTACCAAAATCAGAAGCTCAAAGTCGTTGCCGTCGACCTGTTTGAATGTAGCATCTGGTTCTGGATTCTAATTGTCTGTGTACTTGACATACACTTGCTGTAGCTCACAGCTGCTCACTTCCAAGTTGCGCTCATGTTCTTCATCCTTGCGAGGAAGAGTACCTTCAGAGCATCGCAGCCAGACTACCTTCAGAGCGCCATGTACTATCAGCTACATAGAAAGCAAAAGAAAAAAGGTGTGAAAGGCCCACTTCACTTATACTTCCACGTCGTTGTGATAGCATCATGTGAGTGGACAAACAAACAGACGGATACAAACACGTATCATTATGACTCTTTACATTGTCCCTGTGTATCCCAACAGATAAAGAGGTGACTAGCAGGAAAACAAGTCTTCTACATAGTTGACCTGAAGAGAGATTTTACGCCGTTTCGCATACAGATGAACGCAATAATCTCTACAACTTGCTGGCAATGTGCAACATCTCTCTCTCTTTGTCTCTCTATCTATCGATCTATCTATCTATATGTATGTGCATATGTACACACACATATGTGTGTATGTATGTTTCATCTCCATTTATTTTGCATACGATATATAGGTAGTTTCCAATCGTTCCAAGTCATGCATAACAAAGAAAACATCACTATCGCCTCTAAGTAGACGGTGAATAATCATTCTTGCATAAGTTTAGGGATCGAAGTGAACTGACATGCTAGGATCCATATGTTCACGATGATCATCATTGAATAAGGACTGTATTAAAGGTAAATAATACAGAGTTCTCATAACTGTCGAAATATAGCACATTTCAAGAGTTAAAACACAAAGAAATGGTGTCTTCAAAAAACAAATGCTATCCATAAACTAAGTGCTAATTTTATTCAGAGAAGAAAGGGCACAAAAAAAGGATTTTAAAGGCGAAGAGAAGAAGCTATCACTACAACATATCGAGGGTATACCGAGGTTGCTACCGAGGCAAATGAATGGGCGTGAAATCTTCGTGACGTTGGTGTTACAGTCGGTATATGCGTCGGAAAGAAAGCGCCGGTATGGCGCCGGTATGGGCGTCGGTATAACCGTCGGAAATACCGATGGATATACCGACGCTTATACCGACGTCCCCGCTGGGTGTACCGACGCATATACCGACGACCATACTGGACGTACCGACGCGTATATCGACGACCATACCTGCACAAATTTTTTTGGGCAGAGTGTGTTGTCTTTTGCTACAGCATGATGTTGTTTAGCAAAAGACAATACACTTTTCCCAACTGAGTACATGTGTTATGTACTCTAATGGCAACCAAAACATAAACTTATATGAACAAAAATGAACAATGATTCATGTACAGAAAGTCGTATATTCCATAAACGGCACTTACATATAGGAATCGAATACAAAATTATGGTACATCATTGCCACATAGGAGTGTAATACAAAATTGTGGCAATGTGACAAAACACTTCCATATAGGAATCGAATACAAAATTATGGTTCATGATTGTCGTATGCGAGTGTGATACAAAATTGTGGCATTGATCAAAATATTTACACCTACAATCCTGCAACAAAACATATGTATAAAATAAAACCAATTAACATGACATTTATAAACAACAACTAGAAACACACAACCAAGATATAACTTTACCTAATCAAGAATATTCTCCCATGAGACGATTGACCGCACCCCTCTAAGTCTTGTAACAGTGCAGTCAATCCATGTTGATATCCATACAATTCTTCTGCTCGCGTTGGAGGAAGACCCACTGCCAACTCCTATAGTAAATATGCAAAATGTTAGATGAATATACATAATATACTTAACACAAACAACTTCAATAATTAACATCATACTTACAAATTGGTAGCGGATACTGTCGTATCCGCCGCTACCTAAATGCGACGTTCCAATCGTATCTAACCGAGTGGCCGCCGCATCTCTTTGTTGTCAATACCGAATAGGACTATGTTGATGCTCATCCTGAATCGATTCCCATTCTTCGGTGTCTAGCCATACAGGCTTCGGTAAGCCTGCTTTGAAAGCATCGCGAGCTTCCGATCGTCGATGCGACATCACCTCGCGTGCTGTATGTTGTATCCAACCGGAACTCACAACAGGATTTCCAGGTGCTGGCCGGTACTCTTCATATATGCATTGTGTGATAGGATTTTTAGAGCCTCTATCCTGTTCGGTCCATTTTAACATTTCTGAATGACCGAATTCAATCAAGCAGAGTTGTCGTATACATTGTCGCATTGACTTCCCCGCCGCATCCATAACGGGAGCTCCATTACAGATTTGATATATCTTTGATTCATCGTGATCGTGTGCACCCCATGGTGTACGTGGAGATCCCATCTGATGCAATATGAAGATCTCATATCATCCAATGTATATATATGCATGCTTAAGCTTGTATACATATACATTCATGTATACATATGCTTGTATACATATGCATTCACGTATACATATGATTGTATACATATGCATTCACGTATACATATGCTTGTATATGTATACGTGCATACATATACATATACATATGCTTCCTTGTATATGCTTGTATGCATATGCTTGCTTGTATACATACATGTACATATGCTTGCTTGCTTACATATGCATGCTTGTATACATATGGATGCGTGTATGCATATGCTTACTTGCTTACATATGCATGCTTGCTTACATATGCATGCTTGTATACATATGCTTGCTTACATATGCATGCATGTATACATATGCATGCATGTATACATATGCTTGCTTACATATGCATGCATGTATACATATCCATGCATGTATACATATGCATGCATGCTTGTATACATATGCATGCTTGCTTACATATGCATGCTTGCTTACATATGCATGCATGCTTGCTTACATATGCATGTATGCTTGTATACATATGCATGCTTGCTTACATATGCATGCATGCTTGTATACATATGCATGCACGCTTGTATACATATGCATGCTTACTTGCATGTATACATATGCATATCCCGCATGCATGCATGTATGCATATCCCTCATCCATTCATACATGCATATGAATACATGAATGCATATGCATGTATGCATGTATGCATGCATGCATGTATGCATGTGTATGCATGCATGTATGCATATGCATGTGTATGTATGCATATGCATTCATGTATGCATATGCATGTGTATGCATGCATGTATGCATATGCATGCATGCACATGCATGTATGCATGTGCATTCATGCATGTATGCATGTGCATTCATGCATGTATGCATGTGTATGCATGCATGTATGCATGTGTATGCATGCATGTATGCATGTGTATGCATGCATGTATGTATATGCATTCATGTATGCATATGCATGTGTATGCATGTATGCATGTGTATGCATGTATGCATGTGTATGCATGCATGTATGCATGTGCATGCATGCATGTATGCATATGCATTCATGTATGCATATGCATTCATGTATGCATATGCATTCATGTATGCATATGCATTCATGTATGCATATGCATGCATGCATGTATGCATATGCATGCATGCATGTATGCATGTGCATTCATGCATGCATATGCATGTATGCATGTATGCATGTGCATTCATGCATGTATGCATATGCATGCATGTATGCATATGCATGCATGTATGCATGTATGCGTGCATGCATGCATGCATGTATGCATGTATGCATATGCATGCATGTATGCATATGCATGCATGTATGCATATGCATGCATGTATGCATATGCATACATGCATGCATGCATATGCATATGCATGTATGCATGTATGCATATGCATACATGCATGTGTGCATGTATGCATGTGCATTCATGCATGTATGCATGTGTATGCATGCATGTATGCATATGCATTCATGTATGCATATGCATTCATGTATGCATATGCATTCATGTATGCATATGCATGCATGCGCATGCATGTATGCATATGCATGCATGCATATATGCATATGCATTCATGTATGTATGCATGTGCATTCATGCATGTATGCATGTATGCATATGCATGTATGCATGTATGCATATGCATGTATGCATGTGCATTCACGCATGTATGCATATGCATGCATGCATACATTTATGCATGCATGCATGTATGCATATGCATGTATGCATATGCATGTATGCATATGCATGTATGCATATGCATGTATGCATATGCATGCATGTATGCATGCATGCATGTATGCATGTGTATGCATGCATGTATGCATATGCATTCATGTATGCATATGCATGTATGCATATGCATGTATGCATGTATGCATATGCATGTATGCATGTATGCATGCATGCATGTATGCATATGCATGCATGCATATGCATGCATGCACATGCATGTATGCATATGCATTCATGCATGTATGCATGTGCATTCATGCATGTATGCATATGCATGCATGTATGCATATGCATGCATGTATGCATATGCATGTATGCATGCATGCATGCATGCATGTATGCATGTGCATTCCTGCATGTATGCATGTGCATTCATGCATGTATGCATGTGCATTCATGCATGTATGCATGTGCATTCATGCATGTATGCATGTGCATTCATGCATGTATGCATGTGTGTGCATGCATGTATGCATGCATGCATATGCATGCATGTATGCATATGCATTCATGTATGCATATGCATTCATGTATGCATATGCATGCATGCATGTATGGATGTGCATTCATGCATGAATGCACATGCATACATGCATGCATGCATATGCATACATGCATATGCATGCATGTATGCATATGCATATCCCTCTCTCTCTCTCTCTCGCTCTCTCTCTCTCAAACAAAAATAAAGAGAGAAGATATTAGAAAACAAAAATATAAAGAGAGAGGATATTAGAAAACAAAAATATAAAGAAAGATAAAAGAGTGATATATGTTTTACTTACATTGATGTAATTTTTTGTAATTCCACTTGGAGTGCTTCTTTGTCGAATTTCCAAAGCTTTGATGCCAAATTCTCCTGCAAAACCAAACAAAGAACATATTAACAAAACCAAAACTTCAAATCTATAAAGATAGAGGTCTGTATAAAGAGAGAGAGAGAGAGAGAGAGAGAGAGAGAGAGAGAGAGAGAGAGAGAGAGAGAGAGAGAGAGAGAGAGAGAGAGAGGGAGAGAGAAAGAGGGAGAGAGACGAGGAGAGAGTGAGAGAGAGAGAGAGGGAGATAGAGAGAGAGATAGTGAGAGAGAGGGAGGGAGAGAGAGAGAGAGAGAGAGGGAAGGGAGGGAGAGAGAGAGGGAGAGAGAGAGAGAGAGAGAGAGAGAGAGAGAGAGAGAGAGAGAGAGAGAGAGAGAGAGAGAGAGAGAGAGAGAGAGAGAGAGAGAGAGAGAGAGAGAGAGAGAGAGAGAGAGAGAGAGAGAGAGAGAGAGAGAGAGAGAAGGGAGGGAGGGAGGGAGAGAGAGAGAGAGAGAGAGAGAGAGAGAGAGAGAGAGAGAGAGAGAGAGAGAGAGAGAGAGAGAGAGAGAGAGAGAGAGAGAGAGAGAGAGAGAGAGAGGATGACAAACAAAGTTCTGCTCTGCTGTTGGCGCGCGCGAACCCGAAAGGAGAAGTTCTACATTCGAAATGCTCAGAATGACGAATTTCGGGTTCGGGCCCAGTTGAAAAGAGAGCATCGGTATATGTGTCGGTATACGCGTCGGTAGTTTCAGCAAAATACCAACGCATATACCGACACTTATACCGACGCTGTGATTCCGAACCGACACGGCTATGATTCCGAGGCAATGCAGCTTTCCCAAATTTGCCGAGGGGTATACCGACGCCGACAACTGCACGTCGGTACACTGACCGTCGGTATTCCCTTGATATGTTGTAGTGTATTGAGGCAATTACAGGAATCACGTGACCAAAATGAACCACCATAGGAAGCAAGGGGAGGGGTCTCAAGAATATCAAAATTAGTATCTCTAGTAGATGAAAAAGCAAAAATAACAAACATGACAAAGAGATATATGAAAATCTAAGTGAAAAAGACTCAGAGGCCACAACAACTTGTGACATTCCAACTTCAAAGCCATCACCATCGTCCCAACCCTTAGGTTCTATCTCCTATCAAAAGTCATCATACAAAGAAACTACACAAGATCAAGAACCATTTTTTTTGTTAGGGGAGCTCTAGATTGTGCCCTATGACTATATTGGACAAGAGATCCCACAACTTGGCACCATAGGTATGGAATAGGATACCAGGATTACAACAGCTCCCTTCACGGAGATGAACCAAATATAAGATATAACTAGAGAAGATCCCATACGACAAGACTATATTTCTAGATACTAGACTAGACAAGTCTATGGCAAGGAGCTAGACAAGAACAAGAATTGGAACTTGGGAATTACTTACTTGAAGAGTGAGACTTCTTGAGCTCTCAAGTTTGGTATTGGAAAGAGTGATGATGTATGTGGCAAGGCCCCCCTTATATAAGTGTTGAAGGGTACCTTTCAAGGGAATTTATAAATTGATGATATCATTGATGATGTCATCAACCTAAAACAAAGTCTATGGATATCAAAACAAGGCAACTAGGAAATCATTTTCAGGGTTTTGACACACCCCATATGCAGTGGTGATGTTAGACTTATCAAATTTTCACCAATCATGAGATATGGAAATTCACATGAAATCTAGGATGCAAGATGGTTCCCTTTGTGTCCATGATATCACTCCCCGTCAAGTGACAAGTTCCATGAAGAGGAGCCATGTTATCTAGTTTGGGCTTCGCTAGATTCTTCTATGGAATTCATGAACCTTGATTGGTGCTTTTTGAAGATTTATTGCAGGTTCCCAAGTATGATCATTGATGTCGTACCCTTTCCAATGAACAAGGCAATCCAACTTCCTTGGATATTCTTGAATCTAGGACATGATCGACTTTGAATTTTTCATGACCTTGGATCTCGATAGGTGGTTCAAGTCTTGATCTCTTTTCCCTCGATGGAAAAATATGATATGCTTCCAACATGGATACATGGAAAAGTGGATGTTTTCTCATGGTACTTAGTAAGTAGATCTTGAAATGGCTAGATTAATCTCAAGTAGGATTGTAAAAGGAGAAAATCTCTAATGATCTAACTTAGCACAAGGCCTTGAAGTTTCAAAATTACTTCTATGTTAAGGAAAATTTATCCCCAACATGATAATATAGATTTTGAAATGGTTTTGATTCGCATAATATTTCTATTGTTGTTAAGCTTTATGGGTCTCTTGTTTGAGTTCTTGGTGAATATCCATGAGGTACCAAGCCTTATCTTTGGTGGCTAGGTTTTTCACATCATTTGAAGTTGTACATGCATCCTTAGGGGTTGTCCATAGTTTTGAAACAAGGGAGTGTGGTTGCTATGAACATTCTTTATATAAGAAAACTGCACAAATGTTAAAAGTTCAAACCAATCATTTTGATGATAATTGATGTTGCAACAAAGATACTATTCTAGAAATTAATTAATTCATTCTGTTTGGCCATCAACCTCTAGACGATTGGCTACAGAAAATTTAACTTGAACACCAAGGAGTTTGTAAAGACTATTCCAAAAGCTAGATTTGAACCTTGATCACTAACAATATCAGCATGCAATCCATAAGTCTTAAAGATGTATTTGAGAAAAGTCTAACATTGTTTGCACTTGTGATTGTCTTGGTGGTTGGAATGAAGTCTATCATCTTTGTGAATATATTCACTATAACAAGAATGGCATCATACTTATCTAACATTGGTAGATCTTTGATGAGATCCATAGACAACAACCAATAGGTAAAGATTGCAAGAGGTCATGAGGTCTATGGAAAGGTACCTTAGATTGATTGCACGTGTCATTATTCATAGGTTTGGATATATTCTTGGACTTCGTTCCACATTTGAGTCCACCAAAAATCTATTCATATTTAATTGTTTTGTTCACTCCAAAATGTCATGCTGCATGATTATCATGATGTTGTTGAAGTAACTGCATCTTGAGTTTTCCTAGAGGTATATACAAAAGGTTCCTTTAATATAGTAACCCATCATTTTTTTGGAACTCATTTAATTCATGAACTTTCCCTTCTTGAATTGTTTGATTGAAATTAGGAAAAAATGTGTCACAAGGACAAAAGAAGACAAGTGGCTCACTGACATGCACTCTCTTGAATGTCTTGCTATTGCCTTCTCTACTTCCTTCCCTCCTCCTTTGATATTCTTGGCACTCCTTAACTCCTTGACTCCGTCCTCCGTTGTCGCCTCCTCCCCTATGCAAACCCCATTGATTACAATCCTCCGATTCTCCTTTTCTACTAATGCCCCCACCTCCCACCTACACTTTCGTGTATCCCCCTTGATCACCTCCTCCACGCCCCTTCCCCACCCATACCCCCCACTCTACTCCCTTGCCTTGGTTTGGAGCTTTGGTGGACAAAAATAAAGGAAAACATGAAGGAACCAACCAGATACACAAAGAGAGAAGAAGGAAAAAAGAAGAAACAAAAGATAAAAAAAGAAGATCTTTTTTCTAGCATCACTTTTGGCAAGTACGTGTCTTTTCCTTGTTAGCCCCACTCCTTCCTCCCCTGCATGCATCAAACATGGATGGACATAGAATCCACTCCATAAAGGGACTCTTGTGAAGCCCCCTTGCCTGACCCCATTCCATCACCCATCTAACTTTTCCTTATTGATGAGGGTATATTGAGCCTAACAACTGAAGTTGAACATTTTCAAGCTTCATCAATGGTTTGAAAAATTTTCAATCTTCATCCCAATCGTGGCAAGCCTAGGGACCTTCTTCAGAGCAGCTTGCTTGCTGAGGTTGGCAAGCTTATTAGTTTACACCCCTCTGGGTCGTAGCTTTTACCAAGTGGAGCTTGGGTTGCTAGAGGTGGCCTCAAAGATGATCACACTTTTGCCTAGTATGGTTCACGTGGTCCGTGCCTACGTTTGACCTTAGACACGTGGCTTTGACCCTTCAAAGGTTTCATTCTCAGCTCTCTTTTGAGGTGAAGTGCAAGGGTTTTTTGTGATGGCTTGTTTCCTTGGCCTTTGGCATGAGTATCTCCCCTTGATGCCATCAATTGGAGGGTCTCATGGAACTTTCTTAGAGGTCCCCAAATCAACATCCATGATTGTGGCCAAGGCCATTGACATTCCCTTAGTGAGAATTCTCATCGCTAACCCCATGCAAATACCTCAAGAGATTGAGCTTCCTTTACTTTTCGATGGACGTTTGATTTAGAGGGTTGAGTACTTGGGCCTTTCGAATCAGTGCTTTGCCTATTGCAAGGTTGGTCACTTTACAAAGGCATTTACTTGCGGAGCAAGAGGTAGACCACGTAGACTTAGGGGTAGGAGGCTTCACGCTCTTATGCACAAGCCTCTCCCTCTCCTGCCTCTCCTTTGGCCTCCCCTAAATCCTCATTGGTTGGGGTTGGAGATGGGTCTCCCTTGCACTTTGATGGTCCAAAAATTGCAGCTGCCACTTCCTCGTCTAGTGCAAGTTGGCACCAACTTAGGCATCAATGTTAGTAATCTCGTCAACGGCCTTGGCTGGTGGGCCAAGAGAGGTTTTTTCCCATTGGAAATCATTTTAGCCCTCTTTAGGAGGATGACCCTATGGACCTTGGTACAGTTTTGATGTGCCTGGCTTATGGCACAAATATTCGTTTGGCACCCTCTTTAGGGCCTTTGACTTTGATCCTTGATCCATTGATATCTTCTCCTGAGCTATCCACTTCTCAATGACCTTCTCAGCCTTACGGTTCTTCGCATCCTAGTCCTTGGGGCTCCCTTGAAAGTGACTTCTAGGTGAATTGGGCAGTCCACAAGGGTCATCCTCCCCTGCACCTCCCTCTCTTGCTCGATACGTCTCCTTTGACATCTATTCCTCTTGGCTTGGTGAGCTTTGACTACCATCTGCGGGTGGAGAGCTTTGGTTACGAGTTCTCTAGGTTTTTCAGTGGACAGGGGGCCTCGCTTGCCACTCCTATTCAGATGCATGTGGTGGCTTTTGCGTCTCACATCCAATCTAGCCTTGAGTCGATAGTGGCTTTTCATTTCCCCTTTGCACGGCCTCACAACCTGATTGGTACCTTGGGGAGGCACTGCACTTTGTTACGGCACAGGTTCTTGAGTTCTCCCATCACCTTCGGGAGCTTGATCTCACTGACTTGTTTATCAAGGCCTAGGACTCCTCTTAATTTTTTTTATTCATGGTGCTGAGGAGAGCCAACTTATTGCATATATCATTTTAGACTCGTAGAATGCACCCCACTACATGTATATTCATGAGGATGAGATTGGCTAGGAGAAGGCCCAGATGGCAAGTGAGTCCACTTTTCTCAGCTTGTGTAGGGTGTTACTAGAGCTATTGGCTGCCTACTAAGGACAGTTGGATTCAGATTACTCCACATCCAAACAAGCCTTGAAGATGACCCACGTTGGTGCTGCTGCAACATCTTGGTTTGCCTCATCACCATGAGGGTTATCTCACAAAATGTTCAAGGATTGGGTGGGCCTCAATTTATGCTTTACAAGTCTCACATTTGTAAGCAGCTCCATCAATGCATGGTTGGCGAGTCAATTGATGTCCTTATGCTTCAAGACCACCATCTCTGACATGTACGACAGCTTTTGTAGAGGCATGGAAGGTCTTTTGGTGTGTTGGGTATGGACCCAATGTCTCATAGGGTGGTGTTTAAATTTTTGTGGGGGAATTTTCCTCCATTATTAGGTTGTGGCACACATGTAGCAGGCTTAGGAAGCTTTGCTAGTTGGATGGATCTTGTGCCACTGAGCTTGGGGAGATGAGAGAGATTGCTACCCAGTTTTACCATACCCTTGTTCGTTGAGGTTCATTCTAAGACTTGGCAGGAGATGTGGAACTATGTCTTACAGCATGTGTTTTTTTTTACAATTGAGGAGATGCAAGATGGGAGTTTGGCACCATTCACTGATAGGAAGCTTCTGGATGTAGTGCATGGCATAGCTCGGGACAACTCTCATGGTGATGATGGTCTTTCACTTGGGTTTTTTCTCAGATACTAAGGGCTTATTGGGGATGGGATCCGGCTCACCTTCTAGGAGATCATGGAGGGGGGCCATCTCCCTACACTTGTAAAGGGCCTAACTTTTCTTATCCCTAAGAAAGGGAAGCAAGTGGATGATATAAGAAACTACCACCCCAACATGCTTCTCAACTCTACCTACAAGATTCTTGCAAAGGATCTGAGTTTGAGATTGTAGCCGCTTTTGGAGTCGTTCATCCACCCTAATCAGACTAGATTTGTCAAGGGTGGCAGCATGTTTGACAACATCTTCACCTTCTCAGAAACTAGCTCCCTAATGAGGATGCATGGTGAGCATCTTGTTGTTCTTCTATTTGATTTTCTGAAAGCCTATGATCCAATTTATTGGGTTTTTCTCGTAGACACCATATTGTGTGTATGGGATTTCTTCCTCGTTGGATCAGGGATATTGCTTCCCTCTACTATTCCGCCCATAGCAAGGTTTTGGTTGTAGGAGATTAGGGCAAGAGGATCAATATTTCACGATTGGTTTGTTAGGGGTTCCCCTTTGCTCCCACTCAGTTTCTTTTCTTTGCTAAGGCCATGAGCTCTTTCTTGATTGCTCAGGGGACTAGGTTGTAGGGTATCAGGCTCTCATTTAGGGATGAGTATCTATTGGATGCTAATTTTGTTGATGACACTACCCTTTACTTGCAAGTCCAAGAGGCCAATTAGGTCCGATTTTAGCATGACCTAGATAGATTTTGTGATGCATTGGGTGCCAATGTCAACTGACACAAGTTGTGTGGTCTTTAGATTGATTCAAATGATCTTCCGAGGTGTCCTTCTTGTGGGCACTTTCACTGGATCCCCTAACATAGCAGTTAGGTACCTTGGGTGCCATATTGGTATGGATCTTGCACTTGAGCAGAAGATCTCTCCCCTCCTTCTGACCATCAAGAGGAAGGTGCTTTATTAGATCTCTACTCGTTTGTCTCTAACTAGCAAGTTGTGGTGGCTAACCAGGTTCTATTAGCTATAATGTGGTATATCACCTCTTATTGAATCTTCTCCACTTCCCATATTAGCCAAATTTAGTGGGTAATAAGGAAATTTTTGTGCTCTAGCTGGGATGGTAACCCCACTCAGACTAAGGTTGCTTGGCAGTTCCTCGCCCTTCGTTTAGGGCACGGTGGTCTAGGATTCATTGACCCGGCTTGTGAGAGGAGGGCCATGCTTTTCAAGTTCATTGTGGGTGGTATTCTTCCTGGCCCTGAGCCTTGGAAGGATTTTCTTTGGCAGAGGTTGGGCCTCTTTGCTCTTGCCATTCATGGGCCATGAAAGCCCGAGAATAGATGGATTTTCTCTAAGATGAGGCAAATGGGTTTTCCTCGACATAGTGAGGACCGGTTTGCTTGTAATATTTTGAGATCTTGGGAGAAGCTTTTTCCCGCTCTTGTGCATATCAATCCACATGTGTCTTGGGGGGAGTTTGTAAGAGGACCTTGTATTGTGGTTAACTAGCTCAATGTTGGGAATGGCACATCAATCTTAATTCCATGGACATTTAGACTCTTTTTGATTGGTGTCTTTGGGTTTAGGAGGCTCGATCATTATCTCATCTTTTCTGGACCCGAGGGATTGGTAATGGAGAGGACCTATATCCTCAATGGAAGGCTGCACTATTCTGTTCTTTTAGTATCGTGCTAGGGTGGGTGGAGGATCATCCAAGTGTGCTAGTAGGTCAATCCCATAGCAGCTGAGTTTTGGAGGTGGGGTGGGCTCACAGAGAAGATTCTGTTATCTTTTTGGCATCGGATCTAGGGCACTCAACACTCTCATTGGGTGATCCTATTTTAGTGGTTGGTTACCCAAAGGAGCATTGCTGTTGGCACCTAGTCGAGCTTTGGGGGTCGACCTCCAGATTGTACAAGTTGTGGTCATCATTTGAAGTTACAACAACATTATCTTTGGGACTACCCATTGGCACAACAAGTTTGGCGGAGGAGCTTGAGACTTATCACTAGGTAAATGGGCCCCCCGACCATCACTTGGGGTGCTTCTACTTGGGGCATCTGTGAGCCGTGCATGATTCCTCCAGGCCTTCCTTCATATTTGGAAGATAGGCCCCTTCTTCACTACTCAGGATGACATTATCTCTTGGAGCTACTAGACACCTGCCTAGATTATTTTCCCTCCCCACACTGCCTTTGTCACATAATCCTAGTAGGAGATGGTTGAACCATGCCTTAAAAAGAGGATTAGGAAGTAATCCTAAACCATGGCTTTTGGGGCAAGTGGTTAGCCCATCCCACTCCTAACCGGGAGGTTGTGAGTTCAATTCCCAACATTGGTATCAAAGCCTAGCTGAGAAATTGGGCAAGACGGAGATTTGCACCTCATTTGTGGGCACTTGGAAAAAGTGCTTATCCATGGTGATTGTGAAACTGGCCTTAGATGAAGGTGCATGGGCATTTGGGCACCCACAGAGGGTGGGATAGGTCCAAGTTTGGTCCATGTGTTGGAGTTTGAGGTTGGTGGAAGCACTCATGCATGGGGAGCGGGTCCAAGAGAGTCTAACGGGTCCACAAGTGAGCATTGAGGGCAATGCTCAGTCCAAGGGGGAAGGAATGTCACATAATCCTATTAGGAGATGGTTGAACCATGCCTTAAGAGAGAGGATTAAGAAGTAATCCTCAACCATGGCTTTTGGGGCAAGTGGTTAGCCCATCGCACTCCTAACTGGGAGGTTGTGAGTTCAATTCCCAATAGCCTTCCTAAGGAAATAGGGTTGTTGAGCATTTGAGTAACCATATGAGGTTATTTCTCCCCCTTGTATTTCTTTCCTATTCCTTGATTGAGATTGTATCCCAGTGGTAATTTCTTTGCTTAGTAATGAAAGGATCTTTTTGTGGAAAAAAATGTATCATGAGCTATAGTTTCATGAATTAGATGCATCAAGCTGGAATCTTCTTAAAAGATTGAGGAGATAGCTGGTAACTAGAGATATTCTAGCTGGAGTAATATACTCTCTTGCTTATCAAAATCCTCTTCACCTTTCTTTGGTGCAATCTAAGGTCTTTTTGACAATGCATTTGGCATCCTAGAGGATACATCATGACAACATCAAACGCAGATAGAAATTTATTCCATCAAGATTTTCTTTTGTTGAGGATGTGCGCATTCATAAACTACTAAAAATTCTTGTGATCTATGTGTACACAATAACTTTATGGGCTATTCAATGTAGATGGTGTTGGTGCAAGAAGCATACCTAAGAGCTTTGCTTATGTTCCTAGATTTCTCTCAGCTTTCATCATACATAAATGTAATTCATTTTGAGCATATGTTTATGAGGTTCAAATGTTAAAGCCTTGAACTTATCTGAGTCGATTGTAAAAGAAAAAATAATAGAAAAACTCGTGATCTAATGGGAGCCAAACTCCAAGAATGTTTTTGAATTCAAATTCAAACTCATCCTAAGATTCAGGATTACCTCTTTAGGTAGATGATTCAACCATCTTCAAGTTCAAAAACATGTATAAAAGGACTACATTTTAGTCTCGAGATATTAGAGCTTTATTGTGAGATTTGAGAGTTTATGATCTTATATTTTATTTTATTGAAGTGAGAGAAGTCCTCCAAAACTCTTTTTTATTGTTTGTGCTATATCAATACACATTATGATTCATTTACATTGATTACTCATTCTCTATGTGTTGCTACAATACTTTGGAGTTACATAGTAATTTTGTCCGGTTCATTTCTCAATATGTGGATACCCAATATCAAAAATATGATTTGTCTCACTTACGTAGTACTCTTATGAGCTTACATGCAAAGTTTCGTCGACATTGGATCTGTAAATTTTAAGACTTGAATGTTTGAGTGTGAAATGTCTAAACATCTCCTTCTTCTTGAAAAGTTGGGGTAACCCCTTGACTTCTTAAACTTATTTTTCTATGTATAGTGAGGCTAAATTCATGCAATAACTTGATTTAGCTAGCTTAAAGCTTTATTTGAAATTTAGCAAAAGATATCTGCTCAATTTGTACCAAGATGTGAGCTATGAGCATTTTCCTAAGAGTTTCTCATCCCAAAATAAAAAGCTTTCTCAAGCCTTCTGATGTTGAAACTTATCTCTTTTATCACAAATATTTTTGAGTGATGTTCCAAAGGCCTTAGTGGTTCCTAATGCATATTTGGGAAGCTAAGGAAGTGTTGACTAGGTCTTTGCAAACACTCTCTCATCTCTACCCATATCCAATCACCTCTTCATAGATGGTGATGCTAGGTATCGAACACATCCACTATGGCAAGTTCCATGTCATGAGCTTGATAATTTAGCTTTGGAGGGGAGAATTTCCTTGAATGGTATGCGAGTTGATGTAGGTGTCTATCATCCCCATGCTGAGATAGAATGGCTTTGAAAGAAAATTTTAATGCATTTGTATCTAGAAAAAAAGGCTTAATAAGATCACGATGAACTATAACTGGAGTAATATGTGCTTTGTGCGAACATGGAATGCAACATCTCTCACGACAACCAATGTGCTCTTAGTATCACTAAAAATGGTTGTGGCCTTGAGGTTAAAACAATCCAAGTGGTTGGGTACTATTCAAGTAGCAAAAGATGCACTTAACTACTTGCCAATGCTTGATACCTAGGCTATGCATAAACTTGCTCATATGAGACAACAAACTCAATATCATGCCTATTATGATTATTTAAATCAAGCATCCAACAATGTTTTGATAGAGAACAATACCAAATGCATCCTCAACATCATGAAGACAACCTCTCAATGGGAGTAGAAACAGATTAGAAATCTTCAAGGATACAATTTTGCAATAATGTCAACATATTTTGTTTGACATGAATCTATTCCCGCATCAACTTACCTAAATTCAATGCCCAAATAATGATGCCCCAAATTTGACATCTCAAAAAAGGCATGCAAATCAGCCTTAAACTAAAAAATATGCTTCTTGTGAGGACAAGTGAGCATCATTTCATCAACATATACAACAATGGTTAGAATTACATCATCTACATGCTTAACATATAAGGTGCTCTCAATTGGACTATTCTTGAACCCATGTGCTAGCAAGTAGGCGTGTATATCTTGATACCAAGAAACATGGTGCTTGCTTCAACTCATAATATGCCTTTTTTAATCAGAAAGCTTTGTTTTCATGCCATTGTTTCACAAAACCATGGATTCCAAATACATAAACTTATTCTAACTGATGTACACTCCACCCATCATGAGCTTCAAGTGCACAAATGCTATGAAGGGTGGTCATTTGGCATGTGGAAGCAAAGGTCTCATCAAAATGAATGCCCTTCTCTTGAGAATAACCTTTGGCAACACCCCTAGCCTTAAACTTATCAATAATCCCATGAGGCTTACATTTCACCTTGTATACCCATCTAGTGCCAATGGCCTTTTTTCCAAAACCACACAAATACCAACTATTATTTCTCATAATAGAATCATACTCTAATTGCACAGTAGCCATCCAATTTTTTAAATTTTATGAAATAGGCACATTCTCATCACAAAGACTAGAGACAACCATTGCATAAAAACTTGATGCAAAAGAAGCATCATGAGAGATTGAATAAATACCATATGATAAAGGTGCATCTAATTTTGTATTTTTCAAAGTATGCAACATCCATTTAGGCCTATTTTTTGCCTCTTCAATGTTAGTTCTCTCATCAATAAGTGCATCATGTAAATTTGCATCACAAATAGAAAGATCTGCATCATTATTTGGAACCTCCAAAGGCTGAAAAATTGTCTGATGAGGAGCAGCACTTTGGATGAAGAGGAATTGAGGTTATATAAGTTTGTCACCATGTTTGCCAATTCTGTTGGCCCTTAGCCCACATATACTTCACTGGATTTTAGAATGATCTTTGTGGCATCGTATCATTAATGGTCTAATTGCGTATGGTAAGGCTATTTTTATGTATGACATATTCTTCTTTACAAAAATAATTTATCATTATTGCATAGGGATCCCTTTCTTCCATGATCTTTTCATTAGAGGGGAGGAAATTCGTCCCTCATACATGCATATGTCAAAACTGTTGTGAAGCCACTCGTCGTATCTCCACACGCCATCTTGATTGCAAGCGCCCTAAGGATTTTTCTTTTTGAGAGTACAATGAATTGGAAAGATACAAACACCCGACCTTGTAAGGTAGAGGCACCCATCTTGGGGAACTTCATGGACACCCATCTTTGGGAACTCATGGATATGTCAAGCTAGGATTTGAACTCAAGACTTCCTCCTAGAGATTCAAAGCATCAACCACTAGGCTATGCAGGCTTGGACACCATGAGGATATTTTATTTATAGACTAAACAATAAATAAAATATCCACATTAGCATGAGGCTTGACATCAATCTTAATTGCTAAAATTTCTACATTGTTTCGGTGTTACTCACTAAGCTTAAGGTCATAGGAAGCTAAGGTTAATTAGCTACACTACTATGTATGATTTTTTTTATCTTCTACATAAAGCATGAGTTTTCAATTTTAGAGACATGATTATTTTCTTAGTTTAACATACTGTGATAATTTAGATTTCAGTTTTAGATATGGTTCGATTTTCTCATGTACAATGTCCCATTTTGTTACTAGACAAAGTATGGTTTTTTGTACTTTTATTTTTCTTCACAACATTTGTTTGATTTTCTCACACACTTGTTATTAACAATTTAATAGTATGATTTCGTTTTATGAAAAAAAAGTCTAATTGACCGTCAAAAAAATGTCAAAGACGTTCGTCTATTCATACATCATAATTTAGTCTAGCATTGCATCAAACTGGGAACCAAATTGAGTCATTTTGTCTGATACCAATTTCCCATTTCCAGTCTTCTTTGATTCTCACAAATTTGGAGTGTGATTGTTTTTTTTTAATAAAAGGAAGTTCGACCTTAGCCTACTCTCCCGGACTTGTATTAAATTAAGGAAAAGAAAAGTACAAGTGAAGGGGACTAGTGCCCATGGGACCCCCCAAGTCCCACAAAGTAGGAGTAGATCTTACGAAGTTTAGATGGCATTATAAAGAAGGTTAATCACCCTCTCATCACCCTCATGTGGGGCCCACTTGGGTTTAAGCTTGTTGTTGATTAGGAGAAGCACTTTATGATGCCTGAAAGGGGGGGATTTCTTATAGTTGGTGAGGAATTTGCCATAAGAGGACAAAACTTTTGTTTTCTATGAGAGGTTAACGATGAACTTCATTTCCCACAGTAGTCATGTCCATGACAGACACCACTTCTTGTTGAGATTGATCTGATAGTCAGTGTTTCCTTTGATATTGATATTCGGGATATCAGTTAGGCGATTGCCATTATGCCATCTGAGACCAAGCGAGCACAGCGAATCGTGTCCCATGAGGAGGCGGACTTTCGAACGGTCCTAGGCAAGACATCTGCTTTGTAATTGATCGCCTTTGAACGTTAGTAAATAATTTGGGAAACACATGATGATTAAGAGTGATTTAGTGAGTTTGATAAAAACAGTTTCATGAATGGCTGCACTGGAGCACACAAATGGGAGGTCTTGAGTCTTGACCAAGGTTATGTCCTATATCATGGAAGTAGATGGACTCAAATTCCTTCGCATCTTCAACCAAAAAAGAGTCTTATAAAGTCTTATATTCTTCATGTCATGTTTGTTATGCCATGTATGCGACTTTATAATTTTTATTCTTTCTTGCAAATGTTGCCCATATTTTAACATAAATAGGTCATAAGGTCGTTTCATAAACATATCATAGTATTTGGTCATGTGGTAGTATTTGGTCTTGCAAATGTTGCCCATCTTTTAACATAAATGTTCATTTGGGTCCTACTATGGCAGGTTGATTCATAACCATATGATTTTTGTTGCATGTCTTCTTGGTCTCATGACATTTCGAGCAAAACATATCATGAGGTAGCAAAACGTGTGAAACTGAAAACGTATTCACGTCGATCTCATTACATTGTCATTTAAATGAGAATTTTATTCACCCTCAAAGCTCAACATGTTTAGTTTTTGTGCCTCTAATAAATACGAATTCGATAAAGGTGTATGATATTAAAAGATTTGCACTTGGGGAACTGGCACTTTGATAGAGGTGTATGATATTAAAATATTTACTTACAAGGTTGGGTGTGTGTCTTTCCAAATTCCTTGTACTCTTAAAAAAAAAAAAAACATTTGCACTTGGCAGGGATGACTATGGTAACAATAAAGTTTTTGCAGAGATACAGAACATAACTTTTCAATTATGTGTTCCGGTTCGCTGGAGTTGTAAACCCCTGTTCTTGTGGGATAAGAGGGGTCCCATGGGTACTATGCCCTTCCTTGTACAGTTGTAATTTCAAAGTTAAAGTCTGGGGGAATAGGCCTCGGCCGAACCTCCATTTAAAAAAAAGAAGCTTTTCAATCATGTGTTCTTGATGAAGTGGCTTGAAATTGAAAATTATCACTTTTTTATATGAAAAACAATATTTATTTTAGACACAATGGGAGGCTCAAAGTGGTTGTGGCTTTTGAGCACAAAATGCCAACAAATATAATAGTGCATGGTGCTGACCAGATGCCATATGAGGATAGAAAGATGGTACATTCTGATCTTGAGAATAGCAAAGAAATCTATGGATACAACCTCATGTTGGAAAAAGAAATATGCTAGAGATCAAGAGGTGCCATGGTGGGATACTTCTTGTCATGGTGGGGATACCTAAGTTTTCTTTTCATAATTTTTTTTAAATTCTAAATCTCAAAATTGATGTGAGGCCTTTTCCTTTAGAAATTATTCTACTAATTATACAAGAACACCCGAGGGCTACAAAATCACTAGGCCCATGTGCATTTCTTGAGCATGGAAACATGCATCGATCATGACAATAGGAAAGGAGGCCTATTTACATCAAGACTAGGTGCGTACCGCTCCTCCTCGCTTCGCTTCAAGAAAGACATCAAAATTATAAAAAAAGAAACCCAAGTTCAATTTTAAAAAATGAGTGGCCAATACCCTCGTAAGCAATAATCAATTATTTTGTGTTGATGAAGAAAGAACGTACCCCACCATGACACCTCTTGATCTCCAACATTTTTCTTTTTTCAAATTGGGCTTGCATCCATAGCTTTCTTTGCTACTCTCAAGAATCAGAATGTACCATCTTTCTATCCTCATATGGCATCTGTTCAGTACCATCCACTAGTATTATATTTGTTGGCCTTTGTACTAAAACGTGACAACCACCTTGAGGCTCCCATTGTTGATACATTTCAGTAGTGATGTGTGTGAACACACTAGGATTATCCAGGCACTTTTTTCCCTTGTTAGGAGGGTTTTTCCCCAGTTTGTATATACGCTCATAACCCCTGCGGGTCATGTATCTTTCTACGTTCACTTGATAATAGCTCCAAGCATCTTTCTCAAACTCTAACAATTGGTATCAAAGCAGGTTGTCGTTTCATCTAGGGCATCGTTAACACTCGTCGATCACAATCTCAAAATCACACGAAAATTGGTGAGCATATGCAAGGTTTACGAGTTCAAAATTGTTTCGCTCTGTGGTGTCAATATGGCGATCTAAGCTTGTTCGGCCTCCGAATCCATTATCACAACGCTTCTACAAGAAATTTCATCCTTTTGTGTCGAACATATATACAGGTTTCGGTTGGCCAGTACAAGCACCTCAAAGTTTTATAGAGACCTAGTAGAGGTGGACAAAGTAGTTGTGTTCAACTTTTTGAGATATAATCATTTTTTTGCATCACGGTATTTTAGTTAGTGGACATGGCTGAAAGCAATGATGCATTTTGTATGTTGGTTGTTAAGGATAGATTGGATGGTACTAATTAACCATTATGAGCATATATGATGTGTCATGTATTGGTTGCAAAAGGACTATGGAATATTGTGTAGGATGGTGAAAAATGACCTACTACACTTGGAAATATAGTTATTGATGGTGGGGCATATGGTGTTGAAGATGACAATCTTCAAATTTCTGTTCGTGCTTTGGTTCCTACTACACCTATTGTAGAGAAACTTTTTTGGGATGGCAAAGATGCTCTAGCACATGTGATGAAAGCTTTGTCATTCAAATGGGCCATTATCCCTCACATTTGCTCTTGCAAAATAGCAAAGGATGCTTGGGATACGCATACCACTTTGTCCCAAGCAAGAAATGAGGCTCGTGTTCCTTACATCCAAATCAGTTGGACATTGAGCATATGAATGAAGCCGATTCTATGGATAATTTTCTGACAAAGATCAAAGACTTGAAGGAGTAGTTGATTGCTAATGAAGTCTCACCAGATAGTTCACTTGTGCAGACTATTCTTAATGGTCTTCCAAATTCATATCAGAGTTTTACGTCTACTCTTTGATTGATGATGAAAGGAAATCCAAATGCCTTAACATTTGAAGATTTAGTCTTTGTTTTATTGTAGGAAGATCAATCCAGGCAGAACAGGTACATTATGTGTGTTGCAGATCAACCTTTCCTAGCTAGTCACAAGGGAAAATATAAATGGGGCTGTTGCTCTAGCTCAATGGTGAGAACCACGTTAAGAAGCTCCACCTCTTTAATGTCAATCCGCGGAAGAGATAGGAGTGATATGAAGATCGTGAATGTGAGATGAAGTGAGAGTGAAGGTGAGAAGCATAGAGATGCACACACACATACACACACACAACGAAGAGACAAGCAAGACACAATAGAAGGTGAGGAATCAATCTATTGCTCAAGAACACTCTTTCAAGCTCAAAATAGCTCTAAGCTCTTCTCTACTCAAACAAGCTAACCTAAAAAATGAGCTCTCTAGCTCTTTTTATAGATTCTAGACTAGTTTTGACCGGTTTCACATCTAGTGACTGGCATAGTTAAAAAATAGGTCCTAGATGCTATTTGAAAGGTTAAACGATGTCTAAAAATAACCAAACTTGGTACGATCATTCTACCTAAGCTCCTCAAGCTTGAGGACTCCTCGGCTTGCACAAAATGGAGCTATAAATTAGAAAAAGGTTTTTCTATGTTACAGATGTTACAATAGTGATGAAAATCACTGTTGGAGGTTTTGAAGAATATTTATAAAACATAAATCTTTGAAAAATTGATTCGACTGACTCCCTGCTCTGTCTTTACATGCTTCCGCGTCTTCTGTGCCTCTGGCTGCTGCCAAAACCCCTCTCCCTCTCGCTTCTGTCGTCCTCGACAGAACCTTGTTGTGCGGTATGTCGGATGTAGTTTTGTAGGAGGTCTTGAGCGAGGGTGTGCTCTGATATTCGAATGCCTCGAGCCAGATCTGCCTCGAGTTTCTCCCAATCAATTGGCTGTGGTTCATCTGATGGCGGGAGTTGATAGTGCGTGGAATATACCATCTGTTCACAGACAAATAATTGAAGCAAATGCGTAGGCCTGCTGATGAACACTTCCGAATGGTATTCCCAAAAACCGGTTGTGAACATTTCTTCTAAGGTCTGCTTGTAGCACGCTGGTAGGTATTTGATTCTGCACTGCCAGGCATAACACACCCGTAGCGAGGGTGTTGTACTCACATCATATGCAAGATCTAGATTGCCATGCTCGAAGCCCGGGGTGTTTACATGAGGTGCCTTAACACGACAGAAGACTTTGAAAACCATTTGCATCATATCAAAGATTTTGACAGTCATGTGCGCTGCTATATCGTCCATATGTTTTAAGCGTGAGAGCAAGTGATGAATCGTGGCCATCATGTATCCGATTGTAGGTGATCCTGTTGGTGGAGTGAAGTACGGATAATTTAACCAATCCTGGCATTGCTTGTTGTTCTGTACTTTAATAGCAAAGGCCTTCCAGGATCGACGACGTGGCACTGGTCACCAACATGGGTTGTATTTTAAGTGTAGTGGCGCCTTAACCCAAGTACTCATCATCTCAGGATATTCTTGTAATAGATCCTTGGGCCAATCTGGTTGAAAGATTTCTCCGTGCTGCGCATCTATTGGCAAATCGTCAGGCTCAAACTGAGTAGCATGAGATGGTTTCTTGCCTGTTTCTTTCTCTATGGCCAACTGATATTCTGCCATTAACATAAAATACGGTTTATACTGTAGCTCATGCCCAGAGATGTATCTGCGAGGGGCCAAGTGAGCAAAGTAGGGCGACTGTAAAATTCTTTCCTCAATCATTGGCATTGCGTGCAACTGCGCCTCTACTCGTGCTGAGTGGGTTGTTCCAAGATCTTCAATTGTCTTCATCCATGCGGGAGTAGGAAGTTCGTAAGTCGTCTGGCCTTTGGCTTTGACGCGTCCGCCTGGGATGGGTTGGGGTTCATAGGCCTCTTCAAAAGTTTCCTCCACCGGAATAGTTACAGTTTCTTCATCAGCTGGGAGCTCTCGTGGGGAATATGGCCTTGGTGGTGCTTCATATATAGCTATCCATGATTCAAGAGTTGATACCTGGACCCGTAATGTGTTGAGTTCTTCTAAAATCTGAGGAGATGGGTCCGCAGGTGCTGGTAGTTCTTGTTGTGCAGGTGCTCGTAACTGGAGTAACTTATGATCTTCTTTGAGCTTCTGTAACTCCTCGTTCATATTGTCGTATTCATCTAGGATTCTAACATGATCTTCTAATAACATTCTCATCGATTCTGAAGGAACTGCTTTGAACCTGCTAGGACTTAATGGTTGGTTTGGATGATCGAGAGCAGCTTCTAAATTCTCTTTGTTCTGCTCTTGTAAGCGCTGGTTCTCTTCTTTCGCTGCTCCCAAATGTCGTCTGAGTAAGCCCATGTTCCTAGTGAGCATCGCATTGCGAATTATCTGTGCCCTTAACAAGTTATCGATATCCATGACATCTTCTTTCGTCTTTTCTTCACTTTCTAATTCCAGTTTATGATATGCCTCTCGTAGCTCTTGGTAGCGGGTGTTCAATGAGGCATTCTTGATGGATAGTGAGTTGAGCTGCGACTGTAAGTCATTCGTTGGCTTTTGCAGCTGCTGATAATTAGTTCCAAGAGATGTGAACTCATCTCTTACTTAAGTCATACAGGTGAGCATCTGTCAAAATGCATTATCTACAGTGAGTGATAATATTAATGGTGTGTTAAGTGAAGATGCAGTGGGTGTAGATGCAAAGGGAATAGGGAATGGGGGTGGGAAAGTGGATGTTGTGGTTATTGTGGAAAAAAGTGAAGTGCCTAAATATGGTTGTGCCGTGAATGAAGTGAGTGGTGGTGCGGTGGGTGGTGATACATCCATGTCATTGGATGTGGTGTCAAGTGCGGTGACCGTGAATAATGGAGTGATCGTGGGTGCTTGCGTGGGTGTAAATACAGGGTTTACAAAGGTTGAAGAGTAATTTATAGAGGGGTTTTCTAATGCTGCTTGGTGGAAAGGGGAAAGAGGAATGATGGTGGGTCGGGGAGGTGATACAGGAGAAAAAGTCCTCGGGGTTAAAAATGGAAATAGTGGTCTCGGGGGTGTAGGAAAGGATGGAAAAGATGGATGGAGAAATGGGTTGGATAGAAAGGTGGATGTTCGAGGGGGAAAAATAGGTTGGGTGGGTGTAGACATGGTGAGTGGAATGGATGTTACAAGGGCTTCTGCTACTTCGCCATGGAAGGAGGTGGATGTTCTGGGAGAAGGAGGGTGTATGGGGGAGACTGGATGGATGGGAGGTGAAGGAGGAGCAGTTGGGGTGGTCGGTACTTCGACAACTGTGGTGGTATGTACAGCAGTAGTACGGGGTGGGGAGTCGATGATAATGGTGTCTTCTGCTAATGAACCTTCAGGGACGAGACGTGCTTCCCTGGCCTGTTCTGAAGATTGATCGCCGGTGGGTACCCGAATGTATTCACTAGGTTTGGTTAGTAAGCGAACTCTATGGGGGTCGTACTGCGGTAACGGTTTCCTCTACAAATATCTTAAGGCTTCGGTGGATCTCACTGATTTGACAAGTTCTCTAAAGCCTCTGATGTATACTTCTTCGAAACTGCCTGAGACAAGTTCCTGTTCTATAAGTGTTTGACTCTCTTCCTCAGTCAGTTTCTTGTGCGCCCAAACTTTCTCCATGGTACGATACAATTTTTTGATGGCTAGCGTATAAGCTGCTGCTTCAAATGTTTCTTCTTTGTGTGTGCTCGTGTCACCTTGGGTGTCCGTTTGTTGACCTTGTTCATCTGTTTGCACATGTTCTTGGGATTCATGAGTGCCTTGGCTGGCTTCATCATCGCCCTCATCTTCATCTGTCTCTGTTCTTTCTTCCTCGGAACTAGACACTACTTGTCCTTGTGGTTGGTCTCGGGGCGTGGTCGGGTAGCTTGGCCACTCATATTCCTGAGAGAAAATTTGGCCTTCTAAAAACTGAAATTCATTGGAGAAAACATCTTGCATTTCAAAGTCAAAGGTTGTATCCAGTGGCTCTGCTTCCAGGTTGGGTATCGGAAAAGAAAAAGCTTCCACACCAATAGTGGTGGGAACTTCTGCTGTAGTGGTGGGGGGTCCTGGGGCTGTGGCTACTTGAGGATCAATTGTGCTGGTAGTGCCTTACGTTAGAAATGGTCTTGATAACCATATGCAAATGGGTTGAACGATTGTGGGGGTTTTGTAGGAGTATGTTTTGGAGATGGTTGAGGGGATGGGGACTCTAGAACCTGGAGGCATTGCTCTTGCCCAAACATGCGTTAAGTCTTTCGTGTTTTGTAGTCCTTCGAACTCTCTTGAGAAAAATTGATATTTGCTCCATGTACGGTGATCAAACACCAAATTGGCCTCGAAGATAAAGTCTGCGTCTGCCAACGGTCCTGCTAGCCCTTGGAACCAGTGAGAACTGCGATGAATCTTCTCAGTGTAACCCCTAGGAGGGTCGTCGATCGGCATGGGTCCTGGAAATCCTTGGAATTCCGGTGGTTGAGCCGTAGGATGTGGTTCCGTGAGTAGTTCTCCAATATTGGCCATGGGTACACTGGGGCCAGCTTTTGATGGTCCTTCTGCCTGCATGATGATTGATGCGAATGCGTAGTAGATCTGCTACATAAGATTAACACATTAGTATGGAAATTAATTATGATCCCATTAAAGTGAGACCGAAATTCCTTTCCATAACCGATGTGTAACCCGTGTAGCCGAGTGTTGTGCTATGGTTTATGGAATGATTTCTTGCAACTAATGCAGGTCTCTAGACACCTACATGCTTCAGATGATGCATACATTTCTTGATGAGATGTTATTACAGGTGATGTTGGGTGATAATGTGTGGATTTATACAAGGTTCAGTCCTAAATGAGTTATTACAAGGATGGTGTTTAGTCGGGGTGGGAGTAATGTTAGATAAGGGGTTAGGAGAAGACTTCTGGATACGTTTCGGTATCCACTTCCTAAAAGTTTCTGAGCGGTTGGTAGGTTTCTTTTGAGGGACAAAATATGATCTCGGATGTGGTGGTATTGGGGGTTGAAGAGATTTCTGAGGGATATATGTTACATGGCTTAAGGGTTGAGCTATAATACATTGTTTGGGTACCCAAATCTGCATGGGTGTGGGTCGGTTCATAAGGTACTTCTTGGCGATCCAAATATGTTGAATGCTTGAACTTGTAGAAGAAGGTCGAGGAGATGTTGGATACGGACTATGCTTCTGCCTTGACTTCTTCTTATCATTGTCTGCACTGTTGAAATCTGTTGGTGCTTTCTGTCCTTTTGGCACCCATATTTGTCGCGTGTTGCTTGCTTTGTGATACTGATACTGCTGCTTTCTTTGTGTCGTATGAGATTGTCGTCGGTCTGGGTTCCTCCGTTGTGGTTGACTCCTTTGTGTTTGAGGTTGAGAGGTCGGATGGACACTCTGCTTTGGAAAAGAAGGGAGGTCCAACACTTGCGAAACCTACCCATTAGGAGGTGCTCCATTTTGTACTTTTAATCTAGGCCAGTCCGCAGTAAGTGTGGAAGGATGGGCACTGCAGGGTGTTTTGCCCATGTGGACACTGATGAAGTCCACTTGACCGCTGATTGTCCCCATTTGACCAATCGGTTGGTCGGTTGCCCCTTCTAGTTTGCAGGAAGCCCAAGGGAAAATCTCCTGACGTACTTCTAATTGACAACTGTCCATCGCCAAGCCCGTGTGGGTTGGTGTAGACATAATGTGACTGATCTGACCAAAGATCTTCTGGTCTTCCATCACATGCATTTCATAGGGTCTAGGGTTACATACCTCAGACGGAGGGTTGTTAGGGAAGTCAAGCGGTATCACTCGCTTCTGATCTAAGGTTCCAATCTGTAAGGAGCCTTGTCTAAGATTTAGGTCCACTGAGTGATCGTATAGCCAATCTTGGCCAAGGATTAGGGGTTCTATGAGGTTGTCATCATGGCACACTAGTAGCTTTGTTGTCATAGTCACATCGTGTATGAGGATAGGAAGGTCCACCTCACCCATGCAAGGGGTTTCCATGCCTCCTAGCCCTATGAGGTATGCCTCAATTGGCCGCATTTCTATTCCTCAGTCCTTATAGTGGGACCATCTAATCGCACTAGTCACAGCACCTGAGTCAATTAAAGCCCTGAGCTCTTGGCAAGGATTGTCGTGCTCTAGCCTGACTGTAATGAATGGTCTCCTATCCACTATGCTAGGATGTGTACTTGACTTTGCTTGACACATAGCCATGGGGTATCTCGGTGATGTTTCCAGATGGTTATAATGTTCTCTCCCTAGTCCTTGTCTTCTTAACTTCATGCACTTAATGCGTTCTATAGCTTCTGCCTGAGCTTCAGCTCGTATTCTATTTTCTTCCTCCTTACGCTTCTTTGCCAACATGAGTCATCTAAGCATATCCTCAGTAAGAGGTTCTTGGTATAGCCTGACTCTAATCCCACTAATGTAATTAGGCATTATGTCTCCTTCCAAGGTGGCTAACTGTACTGCTCCACTTGTCGAGAGTCTGTTAATGATCATAGGTCCATGACCTCGCTTTTCTAACTTTCGTGCGTGTTGTTTCAGCGTATATACTAGGACTAAATCTCCTTCTTTCAAGCCTTTATCTTTCACATGCGCGTCAAAATATGCTTTCTATCACTTCTTAGCTGCGTATATTCCTGCTGCTGCTCTCAGCATGGTTTCTCCTAATCATTCGAAGTCCATTATTCTTGTTGATAATTCATGGCTGGTCCACTGATGTTCATGTGCAACCTTAAGGGTCGGTATCAAGAAGTCCAAAGGAAGCACAACATTCTGACCAAAAACCATCTGAAAGGGAGTTGCATTGAGTACGGTCTTGTAGGCCACTCGATATGCCCAAACAGCGTGGTGTAACTGTTTGTCCCAATCTGAACGTTTGTTGTTCACGAGTTTTGTCAGTACATTACAAAGGATCTTGTTAGTGCTTTCAGCCTGACCATTGGCCTGAGGATGATATGGTGCGGATTTTTTGTGAATCACCATAAAATTCTGTAACAAATATTCAATGACCTGGTTTAGAAAGTGAGTTCCTCGATCGCTCACTAACTCTATAGGCAATCCATATCTTGTAAAGACATTTTCAAATAAGAATTTTGCAGTCGTCTGTGCATCAATCTTTTTCGTGGCTTTTGCCTCTACCCATTTGGTAAGATAATCCGTCGCAACAATAATGTATTCCGCATGTGTACCTTTTGCAGGGGGATTAATGGGTCCTACAAAGTCTATACCCCACTTAGAAAATGCACGTCCGCCCATCATGGGTTTCAATGGCATTTCGTCTCTGCGAGTAGGAAATTGAGTTCTTTGGCACACATCACATCTCTTTACATAGGTATGTGCATCCATGTGAAGAGTGGGCCACCATAATCCTGCAAAGAGGATGGCTTTGATTATCCTATCCGATCCAAAATGACCTCCTGCGACACCTTGGTGTGCAGTCTCTAATATGCTCAAGTAATCGCTTTCATGAACACACTGTCTTAGGTATCCATCTCGTCCTCATTTGTATAGGTTATCGCCAATAAGTGAATAGTCTTGAGCTTCTTGCTCTAGACTACGTTGTCGTGCTAAAGTCATTCCTTGAGGGAATATTTTTGTCCTCAAGTAGATCACTAAAGGTTCACTCCAGTCTGGTGTGAGAGACACGTGATATAATGTAGCATGTTCTACTGGTGGTCTTTCACAACAAACATGGCATTCTTTACACAACTTGTAGACATCTGCTTCCATTTTAGGCCAATATACACCTAGTCTATGTAGAGTCTACAATGTACGATGTTTTGAGTGATGTTGCTTTAATGCACCTACATGTGCTAATTGCAACCAATTCGCATGTTCTGATTCATCTACACAACAAGCAAGAATCTTTTGATTATCCTGTTTATATATACTTCCTGGTATTATTTGATATCTCTGAGATTTGGTAATCTCTCCTTCCTTGATCCTTATCCTAGGATTTTTTGGGTCCATAGGTGAGAATAGGGACAATAGGCTTAGCCCATTCTGGCGCTATCTCAAGGTTAAACAAATATGCATCTGGTAATTCATCCGCTATTCCTTGAGGAGCTTCTCCTGAGGTTAATCTCGATAGGTGGTCAGCTCTGAGATGTGTCTTTCCTTTTCTTACTACTACTTCAAAATCATACTCCATGAGTAATAGAAACCAACGTATTAATCGTCCCGTGTTACATGGCTTGTTGACTAAGTACAATAGGGCTTGATGATCTGTAAAGAACTTGAATTTGTTTGCCAACAAATAATGCCTGAATTTCTTTACTGCGTAGATCATTCCTAATCCTTCTCGTTCCATAGTGGTGTAATTTCTTTCTGCTGCGTTCAACTGTCTGCTCTCATACGTTATGGGGAGATCTATATTACCTTCACTCGTGGGTTGTGCTAACACACATCCTATGGCATAATTGGATGCATCCACATGTACATGGAATGGCTTACTCCAATCCAGTGTTGTCAATATAGGTGCTGAGCACAAACTTCGTTTAAGTTCATTGAATGAATTCTCACATTCATTTGTCCATTCAAAATTGGTCAAAAGAGAGTACAGAGGTTTGGCTATGATTGCATACATGTGTATGAATCGTCTATAATAACTGCAATGGCCCATAAATGCTTGTACTTCTTTTACGTTATTTGGTCTAGGTAGATCTGCAATTACTTTCACTTTTTTTCTTCATCTGTAGAAATTCCATTCTTTGACACAATGTGTCCTAGAATTTTGCCTTGTCTGACCATGAAAACGCATTTTTCTGGGTTCAAACAAACTTGATATTCTCGACATTTGTCAAATACTTGTCTTAATTCTGGGATATGAGTCTGTCTTATATTCGAATCAACACATATGTCATCGACATAAACCTCCAAATTCTTGCATAAGAACTCCTTAAAAACATGACACATGAGTCGCTGGAAAGTGGTGGGTGCATTTGTTAAGCCAAATGGCATCACACGAAATGCAAATATGCCCCATTCTGTGGCAAAAGCTGTCTTGTGCTGATCTTCTGGAGCTATGCCTACTTGATTATAGTCTGAGAATCCATCAAGAAAGTTGTAAACTTCCTTGCCCGCGACTCTTTCTAATAGATGTTCCGTGATAGGAAGAGGATAATTGTCTCTAATCGTGGCGGCATTAACTTTTTTAAGGTTAATACACACACGCAATTTTCCATTTTTCTTGGGCACAACCATAATGGGGGATAGCCATTCAGTATGCTCAATTTCGTATATGAATCCAGCTTCTATCAAGCGATCTATTTCTTCTTTAATCTTTGCAGCGTAGTTATCATTGTACGTGTATGGTTTTTGTTTTGTAGGTTTAGCATCTGGAGTCATAGGGATTCTATGGGAACATATGTCCGGGTCTACTCCTTTCAAATCTTTGTAACTCCACGCAAAAACATCTCTATATTCCCGCAATAGGGCAACTAATTCTTCTTCTTCTTCATTCGTCAAATCATGCCCTATGTATGTACATTTCTCTTCTTCTCCTTCTATGGCAACTATGATTTTTTTGGTTTTCTCTCGGTTATCATATGCTTCTCCCATGTCAGCTTTTCTGTTTGGCATTCGTACCATGATTCGTCTATCTTCTATTTCATACCTCTTGAAGTTCTCAGGAACCTCAAACAAGGATTCTTCTTCTTTTGCCATGGTTTCTTTATTCTTTCTTTTCTTGCCTTCACTCTTGACAATCACTTGTGTGGTTAATCTCACCTCATTCGTAATTTCTTCATGTTTCTGAGGATGAGTCTCTACCTCATAGAAATATTCTTCTTCTGATGCAAAGGGTGGGTCCATAATAATTGACTCTAAATCGAAGTCACGTGCATCCTTGTTGATATATTTAGGTAGTGATGTGTGTGAACACACTAGGACCGCCAGGGCACTTTTTTCCCTCTTTAGGAGGTTTTTTTCCCCCGGCTTGTATATACGCCTATTGCCCTAATGGGCTACTTATCTTTGTACATTCTCTAGTAATAAATTCAGTATTGTGTGTTTGTGCTCCAAGCTTCTTCTTCTTCCTTGTGTTGTTCACGTGCTTCCGTAGGCGTCTATCTCCAACAATTGGTATCAGAGCAGGTTGTCGCTTCTTCTAGGGTGTCGTCGACACTCCTCCGTTTGCAGTCTCAGATTCGCACGAAATTTGGTGAGCATACTCAGGGTGTTTTCGAGATCAAAACTGCTTCGCTCTGTGGTGCCAAAATCGCGATCTGAGCTCGTTTCGGCCTCCGAACGCACTATCACAGTGCTTGTGCAGGCTATTTTGTCCTTTTCTGCCAAAGGTATATACTAGTTTTTGTTCGCCAGTTTAAGCGTCTTGAAGTCTGCTATAGGTCTAGCAGAACTCGTCTGGGCAGTTCCGTTCAACTTTTTGAGATACAGTCAATTTTCTGCATCAAGGTATTTTAGTCACCGGCCATGGCTGAAAGCAGTGATGTATTTCATATGTTGGCTGTTGAGGATAAGTTGGATGGTACCAACTACCCATTATGGGATAATATGATGCGACATGTTTTGGTTGCAAAAGGATTGTGGAACATTGTGCAAGGTGTTGAAAGACGTCCTGTTACACCTGTAACAACAGGTACTGCAAATACAGGTGCTGGAGCTGATGAAGATGGTGTCGAAGATGATATTCCATAGATTCCTGTTCGTGCTACTGTTTCTGTTGCACCTACTGCAGAGCAGATTCGTTGGGATGGCAGAGATGCCCAAGCACATGCATTGATAGCTTTGTCTATCAAACGTGCCATTATTCCTCACATACGCTCTTCCAGAACAGCTAGGGATGCTTGGGATACACTTACCACATTGTACCAAGCTAGGAATGAGGCTCATGTTGCTTATCTCTGAAAACAGTTGGAGAGTGAGCACATGAATGAAGGTGATTCCATGGACAGTTTCCTAACAAAGATCAAAGACTTGAAGGAACAGTTGATTTCTGTTGACAAGGTTATACCAGATAGCTCACTTGTGCAGACCGTTCTGAATGGTCTTCCTGATTCATATCAGAGTTTTGCTTCTACTCTTCGGTTAATGATGAAAGGCAATCCAAATGCCTTGTCATTTGAGGAGTTAGTCTCTATTCTGTTGCAAGAAGATCAGTCCAGGCAGAACAGGTCCATTATGCGTGTTGCAGATCAAGCTTTCCTGGCTAGTCAAAAGGGCAAAGAAAAATGGAGCTCTTCTACTAGTAAGCAGAAATCTACAAATGCTGCACATTCGAAGAACCAAGACAAAGATGAGAAAAAATCAGAAAAGCAGAAATTGTTTTGTAAGTACTGTAAAGGGAATGATCATATCATAAAGAATTGTCCAAAACTGGCTGCTAAAGAGGCAAAGAAGAAAGAGGCTGGAATGGTTGTTCCAGAGGCCTCTACACCAAAAACAGTCTGCAAATCTTGTGCAGGAAGAAGAATGGGCGTTTACTACTGTCTGCAGTTTTGACCTATCTTCTCATGATCAGTGCATGTCTACAGTAGACTCAGATGTTTGGTACTTTGACAGTAGGGCAACCAAACATATTACCTCGCAGCGCAGTTTCTTCTCTTCACTCGAGCCTGCCCCTACAGGGAATACTGTCACATGCGCCAACAACTCCTCTTATCCTATTATGGGAGTTGGTAAGATCATTCTGACTACTGCTGATGGTAGTTCTTTCACTTTGTCAGATGCTTTATTTGTGCCAGGGATCAAGAAGAATCTATTATCAATTTCTGCATTAGCTAAGATTGGCTTGGTTGTGAAATTTGTTGATGACAGGTGTACAGTTCATGATCTATCAAATGGCAACATGATTATTGCTTCTGGCATTTTATGTCGTGGGCTGTATAAGCTCATAGACTATGAAAGATCTATGAATGATTCGGCATGTGCAGTTCATGATTCTCAGGCTATGTCAGATGCAAAGCTTTGGCATGCACGCTTTGGTCATCTGAATTTTGCTAGTTTGCTCGCCTGCAGAAATCTGAAATGGTGTCCTCTTTGCCCAAACTTGAGGCACCTGGAAAACATGTTTGTGAAGGCTGTATTTTGGGCAAAATGCAACGTTCATCCTTTCCAAAAGATGGTTCAGTTCGAGCTACGCAGAAATTGCAGCTTGTACACAGTGATGTCTATGGTCCTATGTAGACACCCTCTTTTGGAAATTACCTTTACTTCGTGACTTTCATTGATGATTTTTCCAGGCGTGCATGGGTATATCCACTCAAAGCAAAGTCCAAAGTGTTCGTGTGCTTCAAACAGTTTTTAGTTTTGGCTGAAAATCTGTCAGCATGTAAAATGGGCACCCTCCATTCTGATCGAGGGGGGGAATATATGTCTTCTGATTTTAATGCATTTCTGGCTGAACGTGGGATAAAACACCAGTGTACAGTGCCGTATACACCTCAACAGAATGGAGTTGCTGAACAAAACAATAGGTCACTCATGGAGATGGCGAGGTGCATGGTCAAAAGTCAGGCTTTACCACATAGTTTCTGGCTTGAGGTTGTCATGTGTGCAGCATATGTACTAAACAGGTGTCCCACTAAAGCACTCCAGTCTATCACTCCATATGAGGCTTGGCATGACCGCAAGCCATCTGTTGCTCATCTGCGTGTTTTTGGTTGTTTGGCATATGCACTAGTGCCTGAACAACATCGCAAAAAATTGGATGATAAAGCAGTAAAATGTATTTTTGTTGGGTACAGTTCTGAAAGTAAAGGCTATCGTCTGTATCATCCATAGACAAAACACATTCTAGTTAGCCGTGATGTTGTTTTTGTGGAAGATGCAATTCAACCATTGCTTTCATGTACTAAGGAGACATCTGTGAGCTCCAAAGACATGTATGATACTTTGATGCCTCTGGACAGTCTAGTGCTGGTCCTAATGAGGCAACTTCTCAGCCTTTGCAGGCTTCATATGATGATGCAGATCATTCCATTTCTGATGCAGATTTACATGATGCACTTGTTGATGAGAGAGTTGATATTGAGCAGGCAAAAACTATGCCAAAATGGCTGGTGCAGACTTTGCGTGATGCACCTTTCTCATATCATACTCGTTCAGGCTCTCATAGTGCCTCCTTTGCATCAGATTGCTATGCTATGGCTGCGTCTAGTCTCTGTGATGAGAATGAGCCTGTTTCTTTTGATGAAGCACAGAATTCAGAAAATTGGATGGCTGCTATGCAATCTGAATATGATGCTATAATGAAGAATGGTACTTGGTCTTTATGTGACTTGCCTCCTGGCAAGAAGTCCATTGGCACTAAGTGGGTATACAAGCTGAAGCGTAAATCGGATGGTAAAGTTGACAGGTATAAGGCTAGGCTTGTTGCAAAGGGTTATGCACAGGAAAGAGGCATTGATTTTGATGAGACCTTTGCACCTACATGTCGTATGACTACTGTTCGGAGCATCTGTGCACTTGCAGCCCATCACAGTTGGAATGTACATCAGTTGGACATTAAAACTGCATTTCTGAATGGTGATTTGCATGAAGAAGTGTATGTTTTTCAGCCTCGTGGCTTTGTGCAGAAAGGGCATGAAAACTAGGTTTGCAGGTTAAAGAAGGCATTATATGGTTTAAAGCAAGCACCACGTGCTTGGTATGAGAAGATACATGCCTATCTGATTGCACATGGTTTTGAGAATAGTCCAACTGAAAGCACCTTATATGTTAAGCGTGCTAATGATGTGTTTCTGATCATTGTTGTCTATGTTGATGACATGTTGCTCACTGGTCCTATTGAGACGCATATTGCTGATTTTAAGGCTGATTTGCATGCCTCATTTGAGATGTCTGATTTGGGGCATTTGCATCACTATTTGGGCATTCAATTTATGCACATTGATGGTGGAATGGCTTTGTGTCAAACGAAATATATTGACACATTATTGCACCGTTTTGGCCTTGAAGATTGTAAGCCTATTGCGACTCCTATGGAGACAGGTTTACGATTGAGTCTTCATGATGCTGGAGATGCATTTGATGTTGTTCTCTATCAACAGGCTATTGGATGCTTGATTTACTTATGCATTACTCGGCCAGATATTCAGTTTGCTGTCTCACAGATGAGCAGGTTTATGCATTGCCCAGGAGTCACGCATTGGAAGGCGGTTAAGCGCATCTTTTGCTACTTGAGTGGTACTCGGCTACTTGGGTTGTTTTATCCCAAGGGGGGATCACTACCGCTAGATTTGCATGCTTTTTCTCACTCAGATTGGGTTGGTTGCTATGACACTCATGTGTCCACCAGTGGTTTTTGCTTCATGCTTGGTAGCTCATGTATATCTTGGTTGAGCAAGAAGCAGCCTACTGTGGCCACTTCTAGTTGTGAGGCTGAGTATAGGGCAGCTTTCACAGCGACTATTGAGTGTGTGTGGCTCAGACGCCTTATGGATGATTTGGGTGTTGGCCACTCTTCTGCCACCACGATCTTCACTGACAGTCAGAGTGCATTGGCAGTTGCGAGGAACCCTGTGTTCCATGCTCGCACTAAGCACATTGAGGTGCATTATCACTATGTCAGGGAGAGGTTCTCTGCTGGGGAGATCAGCTTGGCATATGTGCCCATGCATGAGAACATTGCAAACCTTTTCACGAAGGCTCTGCCTAGGGAGAAGTTTGAAGCTTTCCGCAAAGCTTTGGGCTTACTTCCTTTTGTGGAGTGATTTCCACATAGCTTGGCACTTCCTTATACATGAGTGCCAGCTCCTTGTTCACCGCATCACTCCCAGGGGGGATTTGTTGATGTATTTAGGTAGTGATGTGTGTGAACACACTAGGACCGTTGGGGCACTTTTTTCCCTCTTTAGGAGGTTTTTTTCCCCCGGCTTGTATATACCCCTATTGCCCTAATGGGCTACTTATCTTTGTACATTCTCTAGTAATACATTCAGTATTGTGTGTTTGTGCTCCAAGCTTCTTCTTCTTCCTTGTGCTGTTCGCATGCTTGCGTAGGCGTCTATCTCCAACAATCCTCAAATGCATCAGTGCTAGGTTCACATTCTTCTAAAATTGAATCACACATGATTGGCTCTATTGTAAAGACTGATATATCATAGCCATCCTTGTCACAGTGGGGTGTCCATTGTTCTTCATTGATGGCTACATCCATGGTTGCTTTGATTTCTGCCCAACCATGGGGTTTGAATTCTTCATCTGGAAACACTATAGGTGCGTACGCAGGTTCTTGAAGGGTTCGTGGATGTTGTTCTGCACCTAAGGTCCTGGCTTCTAGCCGTTCTTCCTCTTGTTTTGCTACTTTACACATCCATAAATGAGTGTCCTCGTGCAACCATGAGGGTTCTAACTCCAAAGAGTGTACTGATTCCGTCTCTACCTGTGTCTTACGGATGTTATTCCATTGTATTGGGGGTACGTCTCTATGTGAATAGTCTTTAAGATTGACTTTAGTAGTCACTCCTAAATGTTGCAAGTACAAAGAATTAGTTCCCCAATCTTGTACAATTTGCAACTGATGCATGAATGGTCATTCTAATATCATCTCGTAAGCATGATTTTTTGCAAAATCACAAATGGCAAAGGTATGGTCAAACTCCACACCACAAGTGTGAGAGATATGCCTTCTAGTAAGCCTAAGGGTTTTTCTATGTGTCCCTCAGCCATTTGTAGCTTCATCCTGGTGGGTCTGAGTGTTGGATTACCCCAACGTTTCCATAAAGCGGTGGTAGCAATGGCTACTCCGGATCCTGAATCTAAGATTGGTTTCATGGTGTAGCCCTGATGGGTTATTGGAAGATAAGTGTTACCTTCCTCTCCTTCGCTTACATCTCCTGTCTTTTCTACAGGTATCTCTAGTACCTTCTTGAGTGATCCTATCTGCAAGGGAGTAATAGCAAGCTCAGGGAATTGATTTGCTACATGCTTCCACAGTTCTGGTTTTACCTTCAACAATTCCTCTAGAGTGAGATTACATTGTACTTTGGTGTTCTTTATCACTTTCGTGTTTCTTGGGATCACTGATTCTTCATTCCTCACTATTATCATGGGTGCTCTCATACTAATAGACTTAGCTTCCCAAGATCCTGTGAACTGAGGCAATTCTTGCAAAGAATCGGATTCAAAACCTGTGTGTTCACTCAGTTGTTCTTCCACTACGTCATCGTAAATAGAGGGAATGACTTGGGGAAATTCTTCCTGCAAGTCGTCTATTTCTTGAATAGGAGGATGGGTTCCTTGTTCTTTTCTCCATTTCTCTTCTTGGATTTCTCTCAAAAATTCATGTGAGTACCTATGTATGGAAGATAGGTGGTCTTGACTTTCTGTATTGGGTACTTGAGATAGGGATGGTGCATTCTTTTCCGGTGTCTCTGAGGCAGTAGGGTTCCTATACTGCTCCTTTTTCTCTTTGCTTACTATCAAGTATTCTAGCCTCTCCATTAATCCTTCAAAGTGTAGTTCCGGTTTTGCCATGTTATTCCAATTAAGATATCTAGAGGCTTTGAACATTGCTTATGCTAATTCTACCATCTTCATGCAAAGCTTAGTTCTCTCGATTTCTAGATCAGCTCGAGGGTAGTTTTTACTCATTTCAGTTGTTTGAGGTCCTTCTTTTAATCTTGCCTGATATGCACGAAACATCATGTCTAGGTTTTCCGGTATGGGTTCTGCTAGAATTGATCCTGATTTCTGAGTTGGGTTCTCTTGACTCAATTCTTGTGAAGTCAATTCTAGGATTTTGGCTCTAGATTCCTTGAGAATTCCTTCCAATTCAGTTATCCTTTTACTCCACTTTCTCTTGATTCTTTCTCTAGAATCTTTCCAAGATTTCGTCTTTTTACTGCTAGACTCTCCAACTTCGCTAGTTCTGGATACTTTTTCCTGATTAAGCTGTTGGTTCTGTAAGAGCGCTTGGGCTCTTGTTATAGCTTGGATAGGCACATATGTAGGGTTGGATCCATCTGCATTGTGTACAATAACTATCATGTTGATCGGTGTCACATTTGAGGCATTAACAGGGTTCTTAGGACAATCTTTTAAGCTATGCTCTTTGCCACAGTCGGCACAAAAGCCTTGTATGTTATAGTACTGTGACTGTCTTGCTATCGGAGGATGTGGACAATCCTTTATGAAGTGATCTCCTTGGCACCTAAAGCATGGTCCTCTAGGGCCCTGTGGTCTCTGTTGTCTTACTTGGGGCGGTGGATTTGGGTTTGTGTACATCACATTAGCATAGTCGGGCTCCCAACTAGGTTCCACTGGTGGACTATCATATTGATATGTCTCCACGTGTTCCGGTGACTCTGAGTAGTATGCGGGTGGACTATCTACATGAGTAGAGTCAAAATTGTTTGGGTTCGGATCACTGTCAATGATTAGGGGTGAAATGGGAACTAAAGCTCTATTGAGGTTCTCTTCTGCAGCAGCGTATTTCACTGAGATGACATTAGCTGGTGGGGGTGGCTGCTGAGCTAAAACAGGTTGTGGTCTCTGTTGAGCCTGATATGGATAGTTTTGAGGAGGCCTATAGTCATGAGGCTGAGCATTGTACTGACCTTGATACCTACCTGGTTGTGGGTATGCTTGGGGGTAGTTCTGTCTCACTGCCTGTTTGTTGTATGGACAGTCTTGAGCGGTATGATTCGTGTATCTTCTCTCAATTGTACAGTATTGGCCACTAGGGGGTTGGCTTGCGTTTGTGTTGGATTGGGACACACATTTGCCAAATGATTTCCACCACAGTTGTAACAATGTACATTAGTTGTTAACCTAGGCATCTGTTTGCTAGAAACTCCTAGTTTTTGGGCCACTTTTTCTGCTAGGTCTTCTATTGAACTAGACAATTTCGTGGATGCTAGAGATGAACAATCTGAGTCCTTGTAGACCTTTGAGAGTCCCAACTCATCTCCTAAGTTGTCCTCAATGTCTATGCAAATTCTTACACACTGCTCTAGCGTTCTGGGTTCCTTCAAGTATACATAGGAGCGTAGTTTAGAGCTCAATAGGCCATCTAGAAACAATGACACTTGCTTGGCCTGTGAGGGTAACTCTTGCATTGGACATCTTTCAACATATTGTCTAAACCTACGTTCGAGTCTAACTGTTTCCTGAGGGGTCTGTTTGAAACTATGAATCAATGAAGACGTGTCATGTCTGATCCCACTTTTAGAGAATTCAACGATGAATGACTCTAAAAAGTGATGGATGTCTCTAAATTGCCTTTGTTGCAATGGTTGGAACCAAGTTAAAGTGGTGTTCTTTAACGTTAGTCCAAATGCATTATATTGCGTGAACATGTCTTCTACTTGTTCTGCCCTTAGCACTTGCTTAAATTCCGCAACATGGTCATAGGGATCTCCTGTCCCATCAAAGTAATTTTTCATGGACTTTACTAACTGAGTGGGTCTTAATATTCTTGCATGTTCACGTGGTCTAGGTAGAGGAAAATCATCTCTACCACCTTGTATCCTCTGTTCTCCTTGTCTATCCACTCTGTCCGTGTTTATGGTGGTTCTATCTCTTCCTATGGGATGATTGAAGCTTACTTCCGGTCTTTCTTTGTTCTTTTCTCTTTGCATGCCATGGGTTGAGGACGTTCCTGCCCCTTGTTGGCTCGCGTTTACGTTTGTTCAAGATGGAGGGAATACCAACTCACCTCTCCATGTGTAGGTATTTCTTGTGTGGTCTGGTACTAAAAAACATTCTTTCTGAAGTTTCATCCAGGTATACCACCTTTCCAGGTGTATCGGGGTCCTTGAACTCGTAGATTATGATGGAGCCTACCTCACTAGGTTGTTCGGTTCTGTATCTCCAAAATGCTTCGTCAGTTTCTTTATTCACAAACAGCTCTATGCTTCTGTTGTCCTGAGGGATCCACTGTGGAACTAGTACTCGTGTCAGTACAGATTTCCCTTTAGATGTTCTAGGTTCTTCTCCTACTGTTCTTTTCCTTGGGATTTAGCTTCCGTCTCTAACTGAATTATGCCAAACTCATTCGTATTGTTTGGCTGAGTACTTATGATGTACATTGTTCATTCCTTGTCTATGTATGTGTCTCTTTCGAATTTCACCACTGGACGTTCCAATCCAATGGGTTGGTCTGGGTTATGCATTTGCACTACTTGTCTTCGCAAACCATCCTCATAGATACGAGCACATAAGCAGTTGGTTCGGAGAAATTCTAATTGAGTTCTATAGGGTCCTTCGGGTCTTTCTAAATATGCAACATTTGACCCTCCTTCTGGTCTTTCTGTGCTAAAAGCCATTTCCGGTTCACTCGTATCTAAGCTCTCGTAGGGGTAATTACTATTCAATTGTTGTGCCCACGATCGTGCAGTAGTCCCTACACTTGCTTCTGATGATCTAAGGCTTCGTCGGTCTCACTTACATATGTTTTCCCGATCTAAGGTTCATGAATTTACTTCCTTGCACACTCAATACACGCTCAGATCATCAATGATTCTTTGTTCTTACTTTCTTGGTTCTTTTTATATGCCTTATGTTCTTGTCTTATCAATCTGTAAGCATCAGGAATCGACTTTTCGTGGTACTTTGAGTTCTCGTTCCGTCAGACTTATGTTCTTTCCCTTAGGTTTTCGTATCACACACCTTTATCTTTAGTCTTAGACTTGATAAATTTAATTCTCTTATACTTGATGTGTTCCTATCGTCATTAATCTAATCCACAATGCTAACGTTTAGCTTAAGCTAAGAATTGACTGAGGGGGTTGAGTAATCTTCCAACCTTGAGTCAGCTTTGTTGGTTGCTCTAATGCCCCAGAAGCCGCGCTTCCCAAGCCCTGCATCCTTCACTGCCTTGCTTTGTTTGCCCTTGATTGTCCTTGCTAGACCTGGAAAAATCTAATATTAGACCAATTTCACAAATGGATGATCAAGCACTTGAGTATATACACCCTTAAAGTTCCTTTCCCTTTTGCCCAAAATTTCAATGATGCCCCTTGGCTTTCTAGTCCCAACTATGTCAACCTCAAATTAGCTTATCAAAAAATCAAAAAAGAGCTTTCTAACGAGCTATAAAACTTGAAAACCAGACTTCGGATGAAAAAGATATGACTGTTCAGGCCCTGGGGGGTAAAAACTGACAAACAGGTTTTTCTCCAAATATGAGCTAAGGGAGTCTCCTATGAGTCTAATCACCCAAAAACTTGCCAAAAATAACCCCAAAATTGGTCAAAAAATCAAACCCTAAAATTTGCGTTTGGGGTGGACAATCGCGATGGTCTGAGATAATCGCGATGGTCGAGGACCATCGCGATGGTCCAGGTGAACCGTCGCGATGGCGTGGCACAATCGCGATGGTCCGAACATGTGAACTGTCACAATGACCCGAAAATGAATGATCGCGATGGCGTAGAAGTGAGCAATCATGATGGTGTGGATGTGAACTGTCGCGATGGCGTGAATGAACCGTCGCGATGGTCTAATCTTCGAGCAATCGCGATGGTGTCGGTCAATGGTCAACGCGACAATCGCGATGGCGTGAGTCCGTTGCGATGGTCACAAGGCACGATGGCGTGAGCCAATCGTGATGGTTCAAATTTTGAGTTGTCGTGATGGTCCGAAGGAGCGAACTGTCGCGATAGTATAGTTTGCCACGTGGCAGCGTCGGCGTGATGGCATGAGCCAATCGCGATGGTGTGGGGTGAGTCGTCGCGATGGCGTGAGCCAATCACGATGGTGTGACACAATCGCGATGGTCTGAGCCAATCGTGATGGTCCACCAAAGTATGAATTTTGCAAATGCGTTTGTGGATGCGTGTATGCGCGTGTGTCGCCTACCTCGTGGTGAACTCGCTTACCAAAAATTCCGAAGTTGGCAGACCATCACGATGGTCTGACACCCACCGCAGATCTCTGACAGAAAGTGAAATTTTACCTTTTTGTAGCCTTCCTGATGCACTGGAGCACTGTACCTGCAAGAAAACTCAAAAACACAGTAGCACATGCAAGCATAAAAGCTCTCTCTCTCTCTCGCACATGCACAAATGAGGGGAAATGAGGAGAATGGGTGGATGTGGTGAATTTTCTGATTTTTTTGGAGTTGAAGATGATGGTGCGGTGATGAAGATGGAGTATGGGAAAGGTGAAAAACACTAAAAACTAACTAAAAACTGAAATTTTTACCTTCCAACGCCACTTCTTGCTATATTCTTACCATCACACATTCGTCCTAGACTCAATCCCCGGCAACGGCGCCAAATTTGGTGTTGCTCTAGCTCAATGGTGAGAACCACGTTAAGAAGCTCCACCTCCTTAATGTCAATCCACGGAAGAGATAGGAGTGATATGAAGATCGTGAATGTGAGATGAAGTGAGAGTGAAGGTGAGAAGCATAGAGATGCACACACACATACACACACACAACGAAGAGACAAGCAAGACACAATAGAAGGTGAGAAATCAACTCTATTGCTCAAGAACACTCTGTCAAGCTCAAAATAGCTCTAAGCTCTTCTCTACTCAAACAAGCTAACCTCAAAAATGAGCTCTCTAGCTCTTTTTATAGATTCTAGACTAGTTTTGACCGGTTTCACATCTAGTGACCGGCATAGTTAAAAAATAGGTCCTAGATGCTATTTGAAAGGGTAAACGGTGTCTAAAAATAACCAAAATTGGTACGCTCATTCTACCTAAGCTCCTCAAGCTCGAGGACTCCTCGACTTGCACAAAATGGAGCTATAAATTACAAAAAGGGTTTTTCTATGTTACATATGTTACAATAGTGATGAAAATCACTGTTGGAGGTTTTGAAAAATATTTATAAAACATAAATCTTTGAAAAATTGATTCGACTGACTCCCTGCTTTGTCTTTACATGCTTCCGCGTCTTCTGTGCCTCTGGCTGCTGCCAACAGGGGCTCATCTACTAGTAAGCAGAAATCTGCTAATTCCGTAGAGTTGAAAAAGGAAGACAAATATGAGAGGAAATAAAAAAGAAAAAATTGTTTTGCAAATACTATAAAGGAGATGATCATGTCATAAAGATTTGTCCAATATTCCCTTGCAACATAGTTTTTTCAGCTCACTTGAGCATGTCGCTATAGGGAATATTGTCACATGCACTAACAAACCCTCTAATCCCATAATGGGAGTTGGTAAGATCATTATGATTACTATTGATGATAGTTTTTTTTACATTGTGAGATGCTTTGTTTGTGCTAGGGATCAAGAAAATCTATTATCAGTTTTAGCATTGGCCAAGATCGGCTTGGTTGTGAAATTTGTTAATGACAAATGTACAGTTCATGATCTGTCAAATGGAATGTTATTATTCCTTCTGGCATTTTATATCATGGGCCGTATAAGCCCATAGATTATGAAAAATCTGTGAATGATGAACTCAACATGTGAAGTTCAAGATTCTCAATCTATGTCAGATGCAAAGCTTTGACATGCATGCTTTGGTCATCTAAATTATGCTAGTTTGTTATGCCTACAAAAATCTTAAATGGTTTCATCTCTGCCCAAATATGAGGAACCTTGTAAACATGTTTGTGAAGGCTATATTTTGGTCAACATGCAACGTTCCTCCTTTCCAAAAGATGGTTTAGTTGGAGCTACTCATAAATTGCAATTTGTTCACAGTGATGTTTGTGGTCCTATGTAGATGCTCTTTTGGAAACTACCTTTACTTGGTGAATTTTATTGATGATTTTATAGGCATGCATGGGTGTATCCACTGAAAGAAAAGACTTAAGTGTTTATGTGCTTCAAACGTTTTCTTGTTTTGGTTGAAAATTTATTAGCATGTAAAATGGGCACCCTCCATTCTGATTGAGGGGGGAATATATGTCTTCTTATTTTAAAGCATTTCTGGCTGAAAGTGGGATAAAACATCAGTGTACAGTGCCATATATACCTCAAAAAAATGGAGTTGCTAAAAGAAAGAACATGTCTCTCATGGAGATGGAGAGCTATATGGTCAAAAGTCAAGCTTTACCACATAGCTTCTTGCTTGAGTTTGTTATGTGTGCAACATATGTACTTAATAGGTGTCCTACCAAAGCACTATAGTCTATCACTCCATTTGATACTTGGCATGGTCCCAAACCATATGTTGCTCATCTGCATGTTTTTGGTTGTCCAGCATATGCATTAGTGCATGAACAACAACATAGGAAATTGGATGATAGAGTAGTGAAATGTATTTTTTTTGGGTACAGTTCTAAAAGCAAAGGCTATCATCTGTGTCATCCACAGACTAAACACATTTTGGTTAGTCGTGATTTTGTTTTTGTAGAAGATGCAATTGAGTCATTACTTTCATGTACCAAGGAGACTTTTCTTAGCTCTAGAGATGTGTACGATTTTTTATGCAGATTTTCATGATGCACTTATTGATGAGAGGGTTGATATCGAGCAGGAAAAAACTATGTCAAAATGGTTGGTGTGGAATTTGCGAGTTAGCAAATTAGATGCACCTCTATCATATCGTACGCATTGAAGCTCTCATAGTGCTTCTTTTGCATTGGATTTCTATTATAGCATTGCCTCTAATCTTTATGATGAGTATGAGTTTGTTTCATTTGATGAAGCACAAAATTCAAAAATTGGATGGTTGATATGCAATCAAAATAAGATGCTATTATGAAGAATGGTACTTGGTGTTTATATGATTTGCCTCCTCGCAAGAAAACCAATCACACTAAGTGGGTATACAAGCTAAAGCATAATCCTGATGGAACAGTTGACAGGTATAAAGCTAGGCTTGTTGCAAAAGGTTATGCTCAAGAAAGAGGCATTGATTTTGATGATTCATTTGCTCCCACATGCCAAATGACTACTGTTTGTAGTATCTTTGAATTTGTAGCTCATCATGGCTAGAATGTACATCAGTTGGACATTCAAACTACATTTTTGAATGGTGACTTGCATGAAGAAGTGTATATATTTCATCCCCATGGTTTTGTGCAAAAAGCATATGAAAACAAAGTGTGGAGACTGAGAAAGGAATTATATGGTTTGAAGCAAGCACCACATGCTTGGTATGAAAAGACACGTGCCTACTTGATTGCACATGGTTTTGAGAATAGTCCAACTGAGAGCATCTTTTGGGGCATTTGCATCATTATTTGGGCATTTAGTTTATACAAGTTGATGGCGGAATAGCTTTGTGTCAAACAAAATTATGGACACATTACTTAGTGTTTTGGCCTTGAAGATTGCAAACCTATTGCCATTCCTATGGAAACAAGTTTACGGTTTAGTCTCCATGATGTTGGAGATGCATTTGATGTTGTTTTGTATTAGCAGGTTGTTGGATGCTTGATTTACTTATGCATAACTCGGCCTGATATTTAGTTGGTTGTCTCACCAATAAGCAGGTTTAGGCATTGTGTAGATGCCAAGCATTTGCAGGTGATTAAGTGCATCTTTCACTACTTGAGTGGTACTCTGCTACTTATATTGTTTTATCCCAAGGGGCATCACTACTTCTATATTTACATGCTTTTTTTGACTTTGACTGGGTTGGTGTACATTCAATATTGTGTGTTGTGTTGCAAGCTTCTTCTTCTTCTTCCTTGTGTTGTTTGGATGCTTCCATAGACCTCAAACTCCAACACCCATTGTGTCTAAAATAAATATTGTTTTTCATGGAAACACTTTGGGTTATGATTGAAGGGACAAGACAAGCTACTTTGCCAAAAGTTGCTGGAATCTCTCAGATTTCTGTTTTAGCACATATTTTTCCGGTCAACAACTCTCCCTTGAGCTGATCTCAGAATCACATGCGCCTCTTCACTTCAGTGATGCCTTTTCCACAAGCTTTACCAAAGTCAGAAGGTTGATGTTGTTGCCATCAATCAGCTTGAGAGTTAGCGAAAGAGAAAAGCTGCTCTCTCTCTCTCTCTCTCTCTCTCTCTCTCTCTCTCTCCGCTTCGCTTTACATTGTCCCTCATTATCCCAATGAAAAAATAGCTCACTAGCAGTAATGGCGTCACAAGCTAAATTCTATTGCTTAAACAATTACTTGTTTTTTGGAATAAGGTATTTAATATGATAATAATCTTATATAGAACGTATTTGCACCATTAAATTTATATATAAATATTTTAAGATTCAAGCCGCATTGGTTTAGTTGGCTGAACCGTTTACCTCTAGAGGTGGAAGCAAGGGTTCAACTCTTACCAATAGTTGGATAAAGTATGAGCCTTATGCGATGTAGCACCTAGCTTCAAACCCATGCCTTTGGGCAAATTTCCTCCTGTATCACCTTTGGACATGTCATCTAATCTAGAGGTGGAAGCGAGCGTTCAACTCTTACCAATAGTTGGATAAAATATGAGCCTTGTGCGATGTAGCACCTAGCTACAAATCGGTGCCTTGGGGCATATTTCCTTGCGTATCACCTTTGGACGTGTCATCTAATCTTGAGGTGGAAGCGATGGTTCAACTCTTACCAATAGTTGGATAAAATATGAGCCTTATGCGACATGTCATCTAATCTTGAGGTGGAAGCGAGGGTTCAACTCTTACCAACAGTTGGATAAAATATGAGCCTTATGCGATGTAGCACCTAGCTGCAAACCAGTGCCTTTGGGCAAATTTCCTCGTGTATCACCTTGGACATGTCATCTAATCTTGAGGTGGAAGCGAGGGTTCAACTCTTACCAACAGTTGGATAAAATATGAGCCTTATGCGATGTAGCACCTAGCTGCAAACCGGTGCCTTTGGGCAAATTTCCTCGTGTATCACCTTGGACATGTCATCTAATCTTGAGGTGGAAGCGAGGGTTCAACTCTTACCAACAGTTGGATAAAATCTGAGCCTTATGCGATGTAGCACCTAGCTACAAACCGGTGCCTTTGGGCAAATTTCCTCATGTATCACCTTTGGACGTGTCATCTAATCTTGAGGTGGAAGTGAAGGTTCAACTCTTACCAATAGTTGGATAAAATATGAGCCTTATGCGATGTAGCATCTAGCTGCAAACAGGTGTCTTTGGGCATATCTCCTCGTGTATCACCTTTGGATGTGTCATCTAATCTTGAGGTGGAAGTGAGGGTTCAACTCTTAGCAATAGTTGGATAAAATATGAGCCTTATGCGATGTAGCACCTGGCTGCAAACCGGCGCCTTTGGGAAAATTTCCTCGTGTATCACCTTTGGATGTGTCATCTAATCTTGAGGTGGAATTGATAGTTCATCTCTTACCAATAGTTGAATAAAATATGAGCCTTATGCGATGTAGCACCTAGCTGCAAACTGGGGCCTTTGGGCATATTTCCTCGTGTATCACCTTTGTACATGTCATCTAATCTTGAGGTGGGAGCGAGGGTTCAACTCTTACCAATAGTTGGATAAAATATGAGCCTTATGCGATGTAGCACCTAGCTGCAAACTGGAGCCTTTGGGCATATTTCCTCGTGTATCACCTTTGGACGTGTCATCTTATCTTGAGGTGGAAGCTAGGGTTCAAATCTTACCAATAGTTGGATAAAATATGAGCCTTATGTGATGTAGCACCTAGCTGCAAATCGGTGCCTTTTGGAAAATTTCCTCATGTATCACCTTTGGACGTGTCATTTAATCTTGAGGTGGAAGCGAGGGTTCAACTCTTACCAATAGTTGGATAAAATATGAGCCTTATGCGATGTAGCACCTAGCTGCAAACCAGTGCCTTTGGGCATATTTCCTCGTGTATCACCTTAGGAGGTGTCATCTAATCTTGAGGTGGAAGCGAGGGTTCAACTCTTACCAATAGGTGGATAAATATATGAGCCTTATGCGATGTAGCACCTAGTTGCAAACCGGTGCCTGTGGGCAAATTTCCTCATGTATCACCTTTGGATGTGTCATCTAATCTGCAGGTGGAAGCGAGGGTTCAACTCTTACCAATAGTTGGATAAAATATGAGCCTTATGCGATGTAGCACCTAGCTGCAAACCGGTGCCTTTGGGCAAATTTCCTCATGTATCACCTTTGGACGTGTCATCTAATCTGGAGGTGGAAGCGAGGGTTCAACTCTTACCAATAGTTGGATAAAATATGAGCCTTATGGGATGTAGCACCTAGCTGCAAACCAGTGCCTTTGGGCATATTTCCTCGTGTATCACCTTTGGACGTGTCATCTGATCTTGAGGTGGAAGCGAGGGTTCAACTCTAACCAATAGTTGGATAAAATATGAGCCTTATGCGATGTAGCACCTAGCTACAAACCAATGCCTTTGAAATTTCCTCGTGTACCACCTTTGGACGTGTCATCTAACCCCTCGTTTGTGAGATATAAGGGAATGCCATGGGTACTATGCCTGTGCTTCCAATTAATTCAAGCTTTCAAGGAGAGTACGCTTCGTCCCAACTCCCTCTTTCCAAAATCATATTACGATTCTCTAATTTGAAATATTTTAAAAACTATTAATTAAAAATGTCGTAAAAAAGGTGTTCCATCCCCATATTTTGACTCTATTATCTCTCTCTCCGTCTCTTTTATTCCAATATTTTTATGCATGTTCTTCATCTCCATTTATGTCAACATATGACATATAGGTAGATGCAATCGTTCCAAATCATGACATATGGGTAGATGCAATCGTTCCAAGACATATAGGTAGACGCAATCGTTCCAATCATAAAACCTTAATCTACATCTAGTACATTTGTAGAATCTCTTCTAGAGTGTCCAATTGAATTCAAGGTGACATGAGTTTCAATGTCCTTCCACTTCAGGAAGCGATTAGGGGATTCTTCTGAAATGAGACTAGAAACTTACTTAATTTTCTTATGGAAAGCATTATAAATCTTACATTATTGTATCCCTTACATATGAGTCTCTATGTCTTTCAAGAAAACTTGCACATTCTTCAAATCATTAACATCTTAACAAGTTCCCATCAAAGTAATGTAGCGAAAAAAGAGGTAGCGTTCCTCCATAAGGAAGTCCAAAATACGTGAATTGAGATCAATCCAAAAAAGATACTAAGCCCAAAAATTTGAAACAAGCTTCAAACTTCTGGAGAGGTAGAGCCTTTTCTAAAAGGCCTACAAGTTTATACTATGTGGGAACATAAGCTTTGAAATCTTCCCTATGCTTAGCCTCAAAAATAGAAGTGCTCATATTAGGATGCTTCTTCCTCAACCAAGATACAGATGAACTACTAAAAATCAAGTGGAAACCACTTGTGGACACATAAGTGTCATATTTTGAAGCTTGATAAAAGTTAAAAAGAAGCATGCAAGTTGTTGATATATTCTGGTAGTGATGTGTGTGAACACACCTAAGACCATCGAGGCACTCTTTTTCCTCTTTAAAAGGTTTTTTTCTCTAACTTTCATATATGCATATAACCATAACACATCACTTATCTTTGTACATTCACTTGGAAACACATTCTGTATTGTGTTGTGCTTCAAATTTCTTCTTCTTCCTTCTGATTTTCATGTGCTGCCACATACCCCAATCTCCAATAATTGGTATTAGAGCAAATCCTTGTTGCATCTATGGCATTGTCGACACCCCTCTGTTCATAGTCTCAGAATCGCACAAAAATTAATAAGCATACTCAAGGTAATTAGGAGTTAAAAAGAGCTTCACTATATGGCATCAATATTTGGATTTGATGTTGCACTATTGCAACAACTATAAAAGAGTTTTTTTCCTTCTTTGCCAAACATATATACAGGTTTCAATTTGCCCATGCAAACATCTCAAAGTTTACTACAAGTTTAGCAGAGCTCCACATGGTATTTCCATTGAACTTTTTGATATATAGTCAACTTTTTGCATTAGGGTATTTGGTCACTGGCCATGGTTGAAAGCAATGATGTATTCCATATGTTGGTTGTTGAGGATAAGTTGGATGGTACGAATTACCCATTTTGGGCATATATGATATGTCATGTATTAGTAGAAAAAGGATTGTGGAATATTCTGTAGGATGTTGAAAAACGTCCTACTAAACATACAAAGACATTTATTGAACATGATAGAAATGGTGTTGAAAAGGATGATCTTTAATTTCTTGGTCATGTTGCAGTTCTTGTTGCACTTGCTACATACATCGCTCTTGGGAAAGAAAGAAAAGGATGCTTGGAATCTCTTACAAATTTATACTAGGCAAGAAATGAGTCTCATGTTGCTTACCTCTAAAAACAATTGGAGAGTGAGCATATGAATGAAGGATATTCTATGGATAATTTTTTGACAGAAGATCAAAGATTTGATGGAGAAATTGATTTTTTCTAATCAAATCTTGCGAGATAGTTCATTTGTGCAGACTGTTCTCAAAGATCTTCTAGGTCCATATCAGATTTTTACTTCTACTCTTTGATTGATAATGAAAGGCAATCCAAATGCATTTGTTGATATATTTAGGCAGTTATAGGTGTGAACACACTAGGACCTCCATGGAACTTTTTCCCTCTTTAGGAGGTTTTTTCCCCTGACTTGTTGATATATTTCGGCAGTGATGTGTGTGAGCACAATAGGACTGTCGGGGCATTTTTTTCCCTCTTTAGGAGGTTTTCTCCCCCAGCTTGTACATACGCCTATTGCCCTAACAAGACACATATCTTTGTACATTCTAGTGGTAATACATTCAATCTTGTGTGTTGTGCTCCAAGCTTCTTCTTCTTCCTTGTGTTGTTCACGTGCTTCCATAGACCTCAAACTCCAACAATTGGTATCAGAGCACGTCGTTGCTTCATCTAGGGTGTCATCAACACCCCTCCGTTCACAGTCTCATAATCGCAAAAAATTTGGTGAGCATACTCAAGGTGATTAGGAGATCAAAACTGCTTTGCTTTGTGGTGCCGAAATCGCGATCTAAGCTCGTTTTGGCCTCTAAACGCACTATCACAGTACTTGTGTAGGTTATTTCATCTTTTTGTGCCAAAGATATATATAGGTTTTGGTTCTCTAGTATAAGCATCTCAAAGTCTATTATAGGTTTAGTAGAAGTCAATAGGGTAGTTGTGTTCAACTTTTTGAGATACAGGCAATTTATGCATCAAAGTATTTTAGTTAGTGGCCATGGTTGAAAGTTGTGATGTATCCCATATGTTGGATGTTGAGGATAAGTTGGATGGTACGAATCACCCTATATGGGCTTATATGACAAGTCATGTATTGGTCACAAAAGGAGTGTGGAATATTGTGCAAGGTGTTGAAAAACATCCTATTACACCTAAAAATACAAGTACTCAAAGTTGATATAGATGGCATCAAAGATGGTGATATTCTAATGATTCTTGTTTGTGCTCCAATTTTTTCTGCACCTACTATAGAGTAAATTTGTTGGGATGGCAGAGATGCTCATGCACATGCATTGACAACCTTGTCTATCAAACGTGCCATTATTCCTCACATTCGCTCTTGTAGAATAGGTAAGGATGCTTGGGATACACTTACCACTTTATACCAGGAAAGGAATGAGGCTCGTGTTGCTTACCTCCGAAAATAGTTGGAGAGTGAGCACATGAATGAATGAGATTCTGTCGACAATTTTTCGACCAAGATCAAAGATTTGAAGGAATAGTTGATTTCTGCTAATGAAGTCTTGGCTGACATTTCACTTGTGCAAACTGTTCTGAATGGTCTTCTTGATTCATATTAGAGTTGTGCTTCTACTCTTCATTTGATGATGGAAGGCAATCCAAATGCCTTAACATTTGATGAGTTAGTCTTTCTTCAATTATAGAAAGATCAGTCTAGGCAAAACACGTCCATTATGCATGTTGCAGATCAAGCTTACCTGGCTTGTCAAAAGGGCAAAGGTAAATGGAGCTCTTCTACTGGTAAGCAGAAATCTTGCTAATTCTGCACAATCAAAGAACGATGACATAGACGACAAGAAAACAAAAAAGAAGAAATTTTTTTGCAAGTATTGTAAGCAAACGATCATGTCACAAAGAATTGTCCAAAACTGACTTCAAAAGAGGCAAAGAAAAAAGAGGCTGGAATGAATGGTGCAAAGCCCCCTACACCAAAAATAGAGTCTACTAATCTAATGCAAATGAACAATGGGCATTTACTATAGTTTGCAGTTTTGACCCATCTTCTCTTGAATAGTGTATGATTGTAGTAGACTCAAATGTTTGGTACTTTGATAGTGGGGCAACCAAACATATTACCTCGCAGTGCAGTTTCTTCACTTCACTCGAGCCTACCCCTATAGAGAATACTATCACATGCACCAACAACTCCTCTTATCCTGCCGTGGGGGTTGGTAAGATCATTCTGACTATTTCTTATGGTAGTTCGTTTACATTGTAGGATGCTTTATTTGTGCCAGGGATCAAGAAGAATCTATTATCAGTTTCAACTTTAGCCAAGATTGGCTTGGTTGTGAAATCTGCTGATGACAGATGTATAGTTCAATGATCTATCAAATGGCAATGTGATTATTGCTCCTGGCATTTTATGTCGTGGGTTGTATAAGCTCATAGACTATGAAAAATCTATGAATGATTCAGCATGTGCAGTACATGATTCTCAAGCTATGTTAGATGCAAAGCTTTGGTCATCTGAATTTTGCTAGTTTGCTACACCTGTAGAAATCTGAAATGGTATCCTCTTTGCCCAAAATTGAGGCACCTCATAAACATGTATGTAAAGACTATATTTTTGGGAAAAATGGAGTGTTCCTCATTCCCAAAACATGGTTCAGTTTGAGCTACTCAAAAATTGTAGCTTGTTCATAGTGATGTCTGTGGTCCTATGTAGACACCCTCTTTTGGAAACTATCTTTTCTTCATGACTTTCACTGATGATTTTTTTCAGGCATGCATGGGATATCCATTGAAAGCAAATTTCAAAGTGTTTATGTGCTTCAAACAGTTTCTAGTTTTTGCTGAAAATCTGCCAGCATGCATAATGGGCACCCTCCATTGTGATTGAGGGGGGGAATATATGTCTTCTGACTTTAATGCCTTTTTGGTTGAATGTGGGATAAAACATATGTACAGTGTCATATACACCTCAACAGAATGGAGTTTTTGAACAGCAGAATAGGTCACTCATGGAGATGGCAAGGTGTATGGTCAAGAGTCAAGCTTTACCACATAGTTTCTCGCTTGAGGCTCTTATGTGTGCAGCATATGTACTTAACAAGTGTCCCACTAAAGCATTGCAGTCTATCACTCCATATGAGGCTTGGCATGGTTGCAAGCCATATGTTGCTCACTTGCATGTTTTTGGTTGTCTGTCATATGCATTAGTGCTTGAACAAGAAGGCAAGAAATTAAATTATAAAGCAATGAAATGTATTCTTGTTGGGTACAATTGTGAAAGCAAAGGCTATCGTCTGTATCATCCATAGACTAAACACATTTTGGTTAGCCATGATGTTGTTTTTGTGGAAGATACTATTCAGCCATTACTTTCATGTACTTAGGAGATATCAGTTAGCTCCAAAAACATGCATGACACTTTGGTACCTCTTTTTACAGGTGGACGGTCTACTCTTGGTCCTAATGAGCCAATTTCTCAACCTTTAAAGGTTTCATGTGATGATGCAGATCATTCCATTTCTGATGCACATTTATATGATGTACTTGTTGATGAGAAGCTAATATTGAGGAGGTAAAAACTATGCCAAAATGGCGGGTGAAGCTCTGCATGATAGAAAATTAGATGCACCTCTTTCATATCATACTCATTCAGGCTCTCATAGTGCATCTTTTGCATTAGATTGCTATGCTATGGTTACTTCTAGTCTCTGTGATGAAAATGAATCTCTTTGATTGATGAAGCATAAAATTCTAAAAATTGGATGGTTGCTATGCAATTAGAATATGATGCTATCATGGAAAATGGTACCTGATCTTTATGTGACTTGCCTCCTCGCAAGAAGGTCATTTTCACTAATTGGGTATACCAGCTGAAGCATAAGCCAGATGGAACAGTTGACATGTATAAGGCTAGGCTTGTTGAAAAGTGTTATGTTCATGAAAGAGGCATTGATTTTGATGAGACCTTTTCTCCTACATGCCGAATGACTATTGTTTCTAGCATCTACGCACTTGTAGCTCATCGTGGTTCGAATGTACATCAGTTGGACATTAAAATTGCATTTCTAAATGGTGACTTGCATGAAGAAGTGTATGTTTTTTAGCGTTGTGGCTTTGTGCAGAAAGGGCATGAAAACAAAGTGTGCAAGTTTAAGAAGGCATTATATGGTTTAAAGCAACCACCAGTAGCTTGGTATAAAAAGATACATGCCTATCTAATTGCACATGGTTTTGAGAATAGTCCAAATAGATCACCTTATATGTTAAGCATGAAAATGATGTGCTTTTGATCATTTTTGTGTATGTTGATGACATGCTCCTCACTGGTCCTCATGAGAAGCATATTGTTGATTTTAAGGTTGATTTACATGCCTCATTTGAGATGTCTGATTCAGGCATTTGCATCATTATTTGGGCATTTAGTTTATGAAATTTGATGGCATAATAGCTTTGTGTCAAACAAAATATATTGACACATTAATGCTGCATTTTGTCCTTGAAAACTTCAAACCTATTGCCACTCCTATGGAGACAGGTTCATGATTGAGTCTTCATGATGTTGGAGATGCGTTTGATGTTCTTCTCTATAAGTAGGCTATTGGATGCTTGATTTACTTATGCATTACTCGGCTAAATATTTAGTTTTTTGTCTGACAAATGAGCAGGTTTATGCATTGCCTAGGTGTCAAGCATTGGCAAGTGGTTAACTCCATCTTTTGCTACTTGAGTGGTACTCGGATACTTGGATTGTTTTATCCCAAGGGGGGATCACTACCACAAGATTTACATGCTTTTTTTAACTCTGATTGGGCTGGTTGCTACGACACATGTGTGTCCACTAGTGGCTTTCGCTTCATGCTTGGTAGCTCATGTATATCTTGGTTGAGCAGGAAGCAGCCTATTGTGGCCAAATTGAGTTGTGAGGCTGAGTATAGGGCAACTTTCATAGCGACTATTGAGTGTGTGTGGCTCAGACCCCTTATGGTTGATTTGGGTGTTGGTCAGTCTTTTGCCACCACCATCTTCAGTGACAATCAGAGCACATTGGCCATTGCAAGGAACCCTGTGTTCCATGCTCACACTAAGCACATTGAGGTGCATTATCATTATGTCAGGGAGAGGTTCTTTGCTAGAAAGATCAGCTTAGCATATGTGTCCATGCAGGAGAACATTAGAGACCTTTTCACGAAGGCTCCACCTAGGGAGAAGTTTGAATCTTTTTGCAAAGCTTTGGGCTTATGTCCTTTTGTGGATTGATTCCATATAGGTTGACACTTCCTTATACATGAGTCTCAGCTCCTTATTCACCGCATCACTCCAAGCGAGGATTTGTTGATATATTGAGGTAGTGATGTGTGTGAACACACTAGGACCACTAAGGCATTTTTTTTCCTCTTTAGGAGGTTCTTTCCCCTCAGCTTATATATATGCCTATTGCCCTAATGGGACACATATCTTTGTACATTCTAGTGGTAATACATTTAGTATTGTGTGTTGTGCTCCAAGGTTCTTCTTTTTCCTTGTGCTATTCCCATGCTTCCACAGACCTCAAACTCCAACACTTATATATATGCCTATAACCCTAACGGGTCACTTGTCTTTGTATATTCTCTTCGTAATACATTGAGTATTTTGTGTTCCAATTTTCTTTTTCTTCCTTGTGTTGTTTGTGTGCTTCCATAGACCTTGACTTGAACAATTGATATGAGAGCATGTCGCCCCTTCAACTAGGGTGTTGTCAACATCCTTCTCATCAAAGTCCCAGAATCACACAAAAATTGGTGAGCATACTTAGAACGATTAGGAGTTCAAAACAAATTTCCTTTGTAGTGTCAAAATCAAGATCTGAGCTCATTTTATCATTGAAAGTGCACTATCGCAATGCGTGTGTAGGAAATTTTATCTATTTGTGCCAAAGATATATATAGGTTTTGGTTTGTCGGTATAAGCACCTGGAATTCTTCTATAGGTCTAGAAAAACCTGATAGGGTAGTTTTGTTCAACTTCTTGAGATACAATCATTTTTGCATCAAGGTATTTTAGTCAATGGCCATGGCTAAAAGCAGTGATGTATTCTGTATGTTGGCTGTTGAGGATAAGTTGGATGGTACCAATTATCCACTATGGGCTTATATGATGCATCATGTATTGGTTGCAAAAGGACTGTAAAATATTGTATAGGGTGTTGAAAAATGTTCTATTACACCTACAAACACAGTTGCTGAAGGTGATGCAGATGACATTAAAGATGGTGATATTTTTCAGGTTCCTATTCATGTTGTCGTTCCTACTGTACCTACTGCAGAGTTGGCAGAGATGCTCACGCACATGCATTGATAGTCTTATCTATCAAACGTGCCATTATTCCTCACATTCACTCTTGTAGAACAGCAAAGGATGTTTGGGATACATTTACCAATTTATACCAGGCAAGGAATGAGGCTTGTGTTGCTTACCTCCAAAAAATGTTGGAGAGTGAGCACATGGGTGGAGGAGATTCCATGGATAGTTTTTTGACAAAGATCAAAGATTTGAAGGATCAGTTGATTTCTGGTGATGAATTCTTGCCTCATAGTTCACTTGTGCATACTATTATGAATGGTCTTCCACATTCATATGAGAGTTTTGCTTCTACTCTTTGATTGATGATGAAAGGAAATCCACATGCCTTAACATTTGAGGAGTTAGTTTGTGTTCTCTTGTAGGAAGATCATTCTAGGTAGAACATGTCCATTATGCATATTGCTGATCAATCTTTTCTAGCTATTCAGAAGGGGAAAGGTAAATGGAGCTCATTTACTAGTAAATATTAATCTAGTAATTCTACACAGTTAAAGAAGGATGATAGAGACGAGAAGAAAATAGAAAAACAAAAAATGTTTTGCAAATATTGTAAAGGAAATGATCATGGCATAAAGAGTTCTCAAAAGCTGGTTGCAAAAGAGGCAAAGAAAAAGAGGTTGGAATGGTTCTTGCAAAGGCCTCTACACCCAAAATAGAGTCTTCTAATCTTGTGCAAAAAAAAGAATGGTCATTTACTACAGTTTGCACTTATGACCCATCTTCTCATGAACAATGTATGTTTGCAGTAGACTCAAATGTTTGGTACTTTGATAGGGGGCAACCAAACATATTACTTCGTAACGCAGTTTCTTCACTTCACTCGAGCCTCCCCCTACAGAGAATACTATGAAATGTGCCAACAAATCCTCTTATCCTGTCATGGGAGTTGGTAAGATCATTCTGACTATTGTTGATGGTAGTTCTTTTACATTGTCAAATGCTTTATTCTGCCATGGATCAAGAAAAATATGTTATCAGTTTCAATATTAGCTAAGATCAGCTTGGTTGTGAAATTTGTTCATGATAGATGTAGAGTTCATGATCTATCAAATGGTGATGTCATTATTGCTTCTAGAATTTTATATCATGAGCTGTATAAGCTCATAGACTAAAAAATCTATGAATGATTCAGCATGTGGAGTACATCATTCTTAGGCTATGTCAGATGCAAAGCTTTGGCATGCACGCTTTGGTCATCTGAATTTTGTTAGTTTACTACACCTATAGAAATCTAAAATGGTGACCTCTCTACACAAACTTGAGGCACCTAGTAAACATGTCTATGAAGGCTGTATTTTAGGCCCTCATTCTCAAAAGATGGTTCAATTCGATCTACTCAAAAATTATAGCTTGTTCATAGTGATGTATGTGGTCCTATGCAAACACCCTCTTTTGGAAACGATCTTTACTTGGTGACTTTCATTGATGATTTTTCTAGGCATGCATGGGTATATACATTGAAAGCAAAGTCGAAAGTCTTTATGTGCTTCAAATAGTTTCTGCTTTTGGCTAAATATCTGTCAGCATGTAAATTGGGCACCCTTCGTTCTAATCGAGGGGGGGTATATGTCTTCTGACTTTAATGCATTTCTGGCTTAACATGGGATAAAACACTAGTGTAGAGTTCCATATACACCTCAATAGAATGGAGTTGCTGAAAAGAAGAACAGGTCACTCATGGAGATGGCAAGGTGTATGGTGAAGAGTTAGGTTTTACCACATAGTTTCTGGCTCGAGGTTGTTATGTGCACAGCATATGTACTTAAGAGGTGTCTCACTAAAGCATTGCAGTCTATCACTCCATATGAGGCTTGGCATGGTCACAAGCCATCTATTGCTCACCTACGTGTCTTTGGTTGTTTGGCATATGCATTAGTGCCTAAACAACAACGTAGGAAATTAGATGATAAAGCAGTGAAATGTATTTTTGTTGGGTAGGAAGATGCTATCCAGCTATTACTTTCATGTACTAAGGAGACATTTGTTAGCTCCAAAGATATGTATGATACTTTGCTGCCTCTTTTTACAGGGGGACACTCTAGTGCTGGTCCAAATGAGAAACTTCTCATCCTTTATAGGTTCCACATGATGATGCAGATCATTCCATTTTTTATGCATATTTACATGATGCACTTATTGATGAGAGCACGGATATGGAGGAGGCAAAAACTATGTCTAAATGGTTGGTGTAGACTTTGCGAGATAGCAAATTAGATGCACCTCTATCATATCGTACTCATTCAAGATCTCATAGTGTTTCTTTTGTATCACATTGCTATGCTATGGATGCATCTAGTCTATGTGATAAGCATGAGCCTGTTTTTCTTGATGAATCACAAAATGTAGGAAATTGGATGGTTTTCATGCAATCAAAATATGATGTTATTATGAAAAATGGTACCTAGTCTTTATGTCATTTGCCTCCTCGAAAGAAGGGCATTGGCACTAAGTGGGTATACAAGCTGAAGCATAAGCTTGATGGATCGGTTGATAGGTATAAGGTTAGGCTTGTTGCAAAGTGTTATGCTCAAGAAAGAGGCATTGATTTTGATGAGACCTTTGCTCCTACATGCCATGTTCCTAGCATCAATGCACTTGCAGCTCATCATGGTTGGAATGTACATCACTTGGACATTAAAATTGCATTTCTGAATGGTTACTTGCATGAAGAAGTGTATGTTTTTTAGCCTTGTAGCTTTGTGTAGAAGGGCATGAAATCAAAGTGTGCAAGTTGAAGAAGGAATTATATGGTTTAAAGCAAGCACCACGAGCTTGGTATGAAAAGATACATGCCTATCTGATTGCACATGGTTTTGAGAACACTCCAACTAGAGCACCTTATATGTTAAGAATGCAAATGATGTGCTTACGATCATTGTTGTGTATGTTGATGACATGTTTCTCACTAGTCCTCATGAAAGGCATATTGCTGATTTTAAGGCTGACTTGCATGCCTCATTTGAGATGTCTCATTTGGGGCATTTGCATCATTATTTGGGCATTCAGTTTATGGAATTCGATGACAAAATAGCTTTGTGTCAAATGAAACATATTGACAAATTATTGCAGCATTTTGGCCTTGAATATTTCTAACCTATTGCCACTCCTATGGAGACAAGTTTACGATTGAGTCTTCATGATGTTGGAGACGCATTTGATGTTGTTCTCTATCAACAAGCTATTGGATGCTTGATTTACTTATGCAGTACTCGACCAGATATTCAGTTTGTTATCTCAGAAATGAGCAGGTTTATGCATTGCCCAGGTATCAAGCATTGGTAGGCAGTTAAGTGCATCTTTCGTTACTTGAGTCGTACTCTGCTACTTGGATTGGTTTATCCCAAGGGGGGATCACTACCACGAGATTTATGTGCTTTTTTTACTTTGATTGGGCTGGTTGTGATGACACTTGTGTCTCTGCTAGTGGCTTTTGCTTCATGCTTGGTAGCTCTTGTATATCGTGGTTGAGTAAGAAGCATCCTACTGTGGCCACTTTGAGTTGTGATGATGAGTATAGTGTAGCCTTCACAGCAATTGTTCAGTGTGTGTGGCTCAAACACCTTATGGCCGATTTTGGTGTTGGTAAACCTTTTGCCACCACCATCTTCACACACAGTCAGAGCACATTGGCTGTTGCAAGGAACCCTCTGTTCCATGCTCACACTAAGCACATTGAGGTGCATCATCATTATGTCAGGGAAGGGTTCTTTGCTGGAGAGACTAGCTTGGCATATGTACCCATGTAGGGAACATTGTAGACCTTTTCACGAAGGCTCTACCTAGGGAGAAGTTTGAAGCTTTTCGCAAAGCTTTGGGCTTACTTCCTTTTGTGGATTGATTCCACATAGGTTGGTACTTCCTTATACATGAGTGCCAGCTCCTTATTCACCACATCACTCCAAGGGGGGATTTGTTGATATATTTAGGTAGTGATGTGTGTGAACACACTAGGACATTGAGGCATTTTTTCCCACTTTAGGAGGCTTTTTTTCCCCGACTTGTACTTATGCCTATTGCCCTAATGGGACACATATCTTTGTACATTCTAGTGGTAATACATTTAGTATTGTGTGTTTTGCACCAAGCTTCTTCTTCTTCCTTGTGTTGTTCCCATGCTTCTGTAGACCTCAAACTCCAACATTTATATATATGCCTATAACCCTAACATGTCACTTATCTTTGTATATTCTCTTCGTAATACATTTAGTATTGTGTGTTGTGCTCCAAGCTTCTTCTTCTCCCTTGTGTTGTCTGTGTGCTTCCACAGACCTCAAACTCCAGCAATTGATATGAGAGTAGGTCATTGCTTCATCTAGGGTGTCATCAACACCCCTCTCATCAGAGTCCCAAAATCGCACAAAAATTGGTGAGCATACTTAGGGTGATTAGGAGTTCAAAAAAAAAATTTCTTTGTAGTGTCAAAATCAGGATCTGAGCTACTTTTAGCATTCAAAATGCATTATTGCAGTGCTTGTGTAGGAACTCTTCTCTTTTTGTGCCAAAGATATATATAGGTTTTGGTTTGCCAATATAAGCACCTCGAAGTCTTTTACAGGTCTAGCAAAACTTGATAGAGTAGTTTTGTTCAACTTTTTGAGATAAAATCATTTTTGTGCATCAAATTATTTTAATCAGTGGCCATGGCTGAAAGTAGTGATGTATTCTGTATGCTAGTTGTTGAGGATAAGTTGGATGGTACCAATTATCAACTATGGGCTTATATAATGCAGCATGTATTGGTTGCAAAAGGACTGTGGAATATTGTACAGGGTGTTGAACAATGTTCTATTACACCTGCAAAACATAGTTGTTAAAGGTGATGTAGACGGCATTAAAGATGATGATATTTGTCATGTTCCTATTCATGTTGTGGTTTCTACTACACCTACTATAGAGCAACTTCATTGGGATGGCAAGATGCTCAGGGACATGCATTGATATCCTTGTCTGTCAAACATGCCATTATTCCTCACATTCGCTCTTGCAGAATAGCAAAGGATGCTTGGATACACTTACCACTTTATACTAGGCAAGGAATGAAGCTCATGTTGCTTACCTCCAAAAAACGTTGGAGAGTGAGCATATGAGTGGAGGAGATTCCATGGATAGTTTTTTTACAAAGATCAAATATTTGAAGGAGCATTTGATTTCTGGTCATGAAGTCTTGCCTCACACTTCACTTGTGCATACTGTTCTGAATGGTCTTCCATATTCATATCAGAGTTTTGCTTCTACTCTTAGACTCATGATGAAAGGAAACCCACATGCCTTAACATTTGAGGAGCTAGTCTCTATTCTGTTGCAAGAAGATCGGTTTAGGTTGAATAGGTCCAAGATGCATGTTGTTGATCAAGCTTTCCTAGCTAGTCAGAAGGGCAAAGGTAAATGGAGCTCATTTACTAGTAAATAATAATCTACTAATTTTTCACAATCAAAGAAGGATGGCAGAGATGAGAAGAAAATAGAAAAGCAAAAATTTCTTTGCAAATATTGTAAAGGAAATGATCATGTCATAAACTGCTATCGAAAACGTTTCGCAAAAGAGGCAAAGAAAAAAGAGGTTGGAATGGTTGTTGTAGAGGCATCTACACCCAAAACAGAGTCTTCTAATCTTGTGCACAAAAAAGAATGGTCATTTACTATAGTTTGCACGTATGACCCATCTTTTCATGAACAATGTATGTCCGTAGTAATTATTCAATTGTAAAAGTGAAAGGAGGAGATAAAAAACACATGACTTGATGGGACCCAAACTCCACAAGTCTTTTTTATTTTTAATTCAAACTTTCTCCTAAGATTTAGGGCTACCTTTTAGGTAGAAGATTCAACCACTCTCAAGCTCATATATATATATATATATATATATATATATATATATATATATATATATATATATATATACACACACACACTACCTTTTAGTCGTAGGATATAGAGATCATTACAGTGAGTTTGGATTGTGGTGATGAGTATACATTGTACTCTCTTGACGTAGGAGAAGTCCTCCACAACTCCTTTATATCATATTTGCAATGTCAATACACATTATGATTCATTTTCTCTGTTTACTGTTGTGGTACTTTGAGTTACATAGTCGTCTTCTCTGATTCATTTCACAGTGTATGGATAACCAATATCCAATCTATCACTTGGACCACTTAAGTAGAACTCTTTTGAGCTTAGATACAAGGTTTCATCAACATTAGATGTGAAGATCTCAAGACATGAATGTTCGAGTGTGACTATGTCTACATATCTTGTTCTTCTTGAAAAGTCAAGATGACCCTCCAATCTTCTTAAACTTATAGGTGAGTGCCTAGTGAGGATAAATTCATGAAATAACTTGCATTTGTTAGCTAAAAATTTAATTAAAAGGTTAATTTATACCCCAAAAATGTGAGCTCAAAACATTTTCATGAGACCCTCTCATATAAAAATAGAAGGTTTTTCAAGCTTTATGATGTCCCAACCTATCAATTTTGTCACAACTCTTTATGAATAATGTTCCAAAGGACTTAGGTGTTCTTAATGCATATTTGCCACTAAATATCTTCAAGCTGCTTTGGCTATTGTTGATAGATTTTTGTCAGCACTCTCTCATCTCTAGTATTATCCCATCACGTCTTCAAAATAATTCCATTTCTCATGCAAATTTACATGTCGCACTTGTTGATGAGAGAACTGACTTAGAAGAGGCAAAAATATGCCTAAATGGTTGGTGAATACCTTGAGAGCTAGCAAAGTAAATGCAAAGTTGACATATCTTACTCGTTCACGCTCTCTGTTGGAGTTCAAGGTTTGCAAAAGCACACTAACAGAACAAGGAAGAAAGAGAAGCTTAGTGCACAACAATATTCAATGTACTACTAAGTAAATGTATAAAGATTAGTGACCCATTATGGTTTTATGTGTGTATAGAATCTAGGGAAAAAAACATCCTAAAGAGGGTTAAAAGTGACGCTATGTTCCTAAGTGTGTTCACACATCACTACCAAAATATATCAATGAATCCCCCTGGGAGTGGTGCCATGAACAAGGAGCTCACACTCATGTATAATGAAGTCCCAAGATATGTGGAAAGAAAGCAATCAAGAAAAGCAAGTAAACCCAAAGCTTTGCAAAAATCTTCGAACCCAAATCATCCAAAAGGCATCTGATCCACACACACTCAATAGTCATTGTGAAAGTTTCCCTATGCTTAGCCTCAACTAGAAATGTCCATAGTAGGCTTCTTCTTGCTTAACCAAGATATGCATGAGTTGTGAATCATAAAGAAAAAACCATTGGTGGACACATGAGTGTCATATCATATAGCCTAGTCTGAGTCAAAAAATTCATGTAAATCTTGCCATAATGATCCACCCTTCGGATAAAACAATCCAAGTAGTTGGGTACCACTCAAGTATCTAAAGATGTGCTTAACTTCCTATCGATGCTTGACACCTAAGAAATGCATAAACCTGCTCATTTGAGAGATTGAAAATTGAATATCAGACCAAGTTATGCATAAGCAAATCAAGTAGCTAGCAACCTACTAATAGAGAATAACGTCAAATGCATCTCCAACATCATGAAGACTCAATCGTAAACCTGTTTCTATAGGAATGGCAATAGTTCTACAATATTCAAGGCCAAAATTCTATAATAATGTGTCAATGTATTTTGTTTGACACAAAGCTACTCCCCTATCAACTTGCATAAGTTGAATGCCCAAACAATGATTCAAATGCCCCAAATTTGACATCTCAAAAGAGGCATGCAAATCAGCCCTAAATTCAGCAATATTCTTCTCATTAGGACCACTAACCAATATGTCAGCAACATATACAACGATGGTCACAATTACATAATCAGCATGCTTAACATATAAGGAGCTTTCAATTGGAATGTTTTCAAAACCATGTGCAATTAAGTAGGCATGCATCTTTTCTCCGCAAGCATATGGGGCTTGCTTCAAGCCATATAATGTTTTTTTCAGCCTGCACACTTTGTTTTCATGCCCTCTTAGCAGAAAACAATGGGGCTGAAATATGTACAGTTCTTTATGTAAGTCACCATTTAGAAATGTAGTTTTAATGTACAACTCATGTACATTCCAACCATAATATGTTGCAAGTGCACAAATGCTATGAACAGTGGTGCAAAGGTCTCATCAAAATCTATGCCTCTCTCTTATGCATAACCTTTTGCAAAATCGTCACCTATACATGTCAATTATTCCATTAGGCCTAGGTTTCAACACTTGTATACCCATTTAGCGCCAATGGCCTTTTTGCCTAGATGCAAATCATACAAAGACCAAGTACCATTCTTCATTATAGAATCATATTGTGATTGCATAGCAGGCAGCCAGTTTTTGAATTTTTACCTCATCAAAAGAAATAGGCTCATTCTCATCACAAAGAGTAGAGGCTTCCATTGCATAGAAATATGATGTAAATGAAGCACTATGAGGGCCCGAATGGGTATGATATGACAAAGGGGCATCTAATTTGCTATCTCTCAAAGTTTGCACCAGCCATTTAGGCATTGTTTTAGCCTCTTCTATGTGAGCCCTCTCATCAACAAGTGCATAGTGTAAATTTGCATTAGAAATGGGATGATCTGCATCTTCATGTTGAACCTATAAAGGCTAAGAAATTGCCTCATTTGGACCAACACTTGATTGTTCACTTGTGAAAAGAGGCAGCAAAGTGCCAAACACATCTTTAAAGCTAACTGATGTCCCCTTGGTACATGAAAGTAATGGTTGAGTTGCATCTTCCAAAAAATAACATCATGACTAACCAAAATATGTTTCGCTTTCAGCATTGTACCTAAGAAAAATACTTTTTACTACTTTATCATCCAATTTCATGCATTCTTGTTTAGGCACTAATGCACATGCCAGACAAACAAAGATATGTAGATGAGCAACAGATGGCTTGCGATCATGTCAAGCCTCATACGGAAGGCATTTGCTCCCACATGCCAAATGACCACTGTTTGTAGTATTTCTCCAATTGTATCTCATCACGGTTGGAATGTACATCAGTTGGACATTAAAACTAGACTTCTGAATGGTGATTTACATGAAGAAGTGTATGTATTTTAGTGTTGTGGTTTTGTGCAGAAAGGGCATGAAAATAAAGTGTGTAGGTTGAAAACGGCATTATGTGTTTTGAAGCAAGCACCATGTGCTTGGTATGAGAAGATACATGCCTACTTGCTAGCACATGGTTTTGAGAATAATCCAACTAAGAGCACCTTATATGTTAAGCATGTAGATAATATAATTCTAATCATTGTTGTATATGTTGATGACGTGCTTCTCAATGGTCCTAATGAGAAGCATATTACGAAATTTAAGGATAATTTGCATGCCTCTTTTGAGATGTTAGATTTGGAGTATTTGCATCATTATTTGGGCATTCAACTTATGCAAGTTGATAGGGGAGTAGCTTCGTGTCAAACAAAATACATTGAAACATTGTTGTAGAATTTTGGCCTTGAAGATAAACTTATCGACACTCCCAAAAGGGGGTTTAAAGTTGATTCTTTGTGATGCTAGAGATGTATTTCATGTTGTTCTCTATCAGTAGGTTATTGGATGCTTAATTTACTTATGTATAAGCCCGCCTTATATTAAATTTGTTGTCTCTTAGATGAGCAGGTTTGTGCATTGCCTAGGTGTCAAACATTGGAGGGTAGGTAAGCACATCTTTCGCTACTTGACGAGTGGTACTTGAATACTTGACTTTTTTATATACGAAGGGGGAATCATTACCACCACATTTACATGATTTTTCTTACTTGGATTGGGTGGTTTCTATGACACTCGTGCATCCACCACTGGTTTTTGGTTCATGTGTGGTAGCTCATGCATATCTTGGTTGAGCAAGAAGCATCATATTGTGGCCACTTCTAGTTGTGAACCTGAGTATAGGGAAGCTCTCATAGTAGTTGTTGAGTTGAGATGCCTTTTGGCTGATTTGGGTATTGGTCAATCTTCTACCCACCACCATCTTCATTGATATTCAAAGGACATTGGTAGTTAGGAGGAACCTTGTGTTCCATGCCCCCCACAAAGCACATTGAGGTGAACTATGAGGGAGAGGCTATCTACTAGAGACATCAATTTGGCTTATGTGTCCACATAGGATAATGCTGCAGTCCTTTTCACAAATGCTATACCTAGGGAGAAGTTTGAAGCTTTCTGCAAAGATTTGGGCTTACTTTGTTTTGTGGATTGATTTCTTTCACATTGGTTGGAACTTTCTTATACATAAATGCCAACTCCTTGTTTACTGTGTCACTCCCAAGGGGATTTGTTGATATATTTTAGTAGTGATGTGTGTGAACACACTTTGGAGTGCAAATGTACCTTTTTCCTCATTTACGAGGTGTTTTTCTCATGGCTTGTATATACACATATAATCCTAACGGGTCACTTATCTTTGTAAATTCACTCAACAATACCTTCTATATTGTGTGTGCTCCAAGCTTCTTCTTCTTCCTTGTGTTGTTCGTGTGCTACCACAGACTTCAAACAAAAACATAAATAAATCCAATATTAAATTATTTCCTTTGAATAAGACATCTAAATCTATCATGCACCACTCAAGTATCAAAATGTATGCTTAATATTCTAGCCAATTCAACATGTAGGCTATGCATAAACTTGCTCGTCTTTAAGATAGAAAAGTAAATATTACTTCATGTGATGATGCATAAATAAATATTTCAATATATTCTTGATTTAAAACAGAATTGAAAGCATTTTTAGCATCATGAAAACTAAATCATGAACCTATCTCCATGGGGTTCACAATGGTTTTATGATCCTCAAGGTTGAAACACACAAATAAAGTGTTAGTGTATTTTCTTTGACACAAAGAAATGCATCAATAATCTTTTATAAGTTGAATTCATGAATGATGATGTAAAAGCCTCTACTTCATCATCCCAAAAGAGGTTTATAGATTATCTTTCATCTCAAAAATATGTATATTATTACAAATGGTGAGCAAAGTCACATCAACATAAACAACAATGATTAGGGACACCATTTTCATGCTTCAAAAACAAGGTTTTTTGAGCTCCAATTGTTATGAAATCAATGTGCCAATAAATAGGCATGTATTTTTTCATGATAAACACATGAAGCTTACTTACAATACATATAATGCCTTATTTAACTTGCACAAAAATCTTTTCTCTCCTCTCTATACCAAAAATTATTCTTGCCATACATACACTTATTCATGTAAATCCCCATGCAAAAAAAATGCATTTTTAATGTCCAATTGATGTATGTTCTAGCCACTATTAGTTTGAAATGCATAAATGCTATGAACAATTGTCATATGACATGTGAGAGCAAATGTTCCATCAAAATCGATGCCCTTCTCTTGATCATAGGTTTTTTGTATCCACCTATACTTCTAGAAATCAACACTACTATCGAGCTCGAATTGTAGCTTGTAGAACCATTTTGTATTGATTCCTTCTTGTAAGGAGGAAAATCACTCAAAGCCACAAAAAGACCTTCATGATAGAATCAAATTATTGATTGCATAAAGCCATCTATTTTCTCATCACAAAGGTGAGAAATAACCATTTCGTAGCAATATCTCTCATCAATAAGTACATTCAAAACTTGGATAGGCTACAAAATTACCTCAATAGGAGCTCAAATGTATTTTGCACCAATGTGAAGAGGTGAATATTGACCATAAATCTTTTCATTTTCATGAGAGACTTGTTTTCTCTTAGCACCACTATTCTATTGTGATGTATATAACATGCTATATTGGTGTTTTACTTAGTGCTCAACCAAAAATGCATTAAAGTTGAGATACATACACATCCCTAATTAGAATGATGGGTGTCCAATTTACATCCTAACATAGTTTTGGTCATGACCAAGAACTATCTAAATCACATAAGAACTTTAGACTTTGACTTGAGTGAATAGACCCACACATGCCTACAAAAATTAACTATAAAATTCATAAAGTATAGGTAATTACCAAGAGATGAAGTTTGCACAAGATCACAGATGTCACTATGAATAAGCTATGAGTTACATTCATTTATCATTGTGCCATCTTTAGCAAAGGACGAATGTGGAACCTTACTCAAAAAAAAATCAAAAGCTTCCTTAATCTTGGTCAAAGAGGATGGCATATTAGATTTTTGTAGGTGCAAAAGACTACTTGAATTCAGATAGCCAAAATATGCAGGCCAAATTTTTGCATTGGAGATGGTCTAGAAACATTGAAGTACAATGCATAAATATCTACTGACTTTGCATAATTTATGAGTTTACAAATCCCACAACATAGCATGCCATATCCAATGCTTTTAGTCAACATCAAGTAGATCATGAACTTCAACAAATTTGAATACCATGCTAATCTCGAATAACTTTGACATGAGTAAGAGATTATTCTTGATCCTCAACACAAGTAAAGCATTTGTTAATGTGAACATACAATGATTACAAAAATGAAGGAAACTATGTTCAGTTACATAATAAGATAAGATGATTTATTTGCACATGCAATAATATTTGCATTAGGGACAAGCTTAAGTTAAGTGAAGAAACTATGTTATGAGGTAACCACTATCAAAGAATGGGGTATTGGAGTCTATAATAGGCATACAATGATCATGAGATGATGTATCATAACTAATGCAATAATTTTAGGAAAACTCTTTATGACATGATCATTGGTATCATAGCATTTGAAAAGATTTCTTTTGATTATCTAATTTGTTCCAATATTTTTCTTCCTTCATTGATTGTGGAAATTACTAGAGAAATAGCCAGTTTTTCCCTTGCCTATTTGTCTCGATATAGAAAGGTTGATCTAGAATATATAAAATGTACATACTTTGCCTAGATTGATATGTTTCACTATAACAGAGTCCTCTTCGAATTCCTCTTAAAATTCTAAGGTGTTTTAATTTCTCTTCTCCTTCATTTTAAATGTAGAAGTAAAACTCTAATAAGAACCATGAAATTCATTAAAAAACATCTACGTAAGTGGATTACTTGAAAAAATATCATTTGTAACAATAAAACACTCCTCTGCATAGTAAAAAGTAGACATTTAAACCTTAGATTTGAATAAGGACTTAAACAAATTAAATAATAGAGATTTAAACAATCCAAATCAAAATCAAGGTTTTAATTCACTTCAAGATTTCTATCTTTTACATGTTTGCCTAAAGTATATGCAATATAGGGTAAGAACCCTTCTACATCTATGCAAGATCCTTCCATAACTCAAGAATCTATCTAGGCTTAATAGATTTTTTTTAGCTCATGCCAGCATAAGCATGCACACAAACACAATAAAGAAATGTCAAATCTATAGGGTGACCAATTGATGATATGAAGACTATACATCACAAGATGGAAGTATACGCACCTACAACAAGAGAGAAGCAAGCACATCATAGGCACATATATGCATGCATGCACACACAATTACGAGTAGCAAGAGGAAAAGTAGCTCTTATATTGATCATGAAAATAATAAATAGCTCAAAAGAGTTCTCAAATCTAACTGACTAACCTTTAAAAATGAGAGATCTTATACTTATATAAACCTTTCAAGAGCTTTGACCACATTGTGGTCTCCAAGCTAGCTTTAAAAATAGTGTCCATGGACTATTTGGAGGTTGAAACAATGTCTGAAAATTATGAAATTTGGTGTGGCTATTCTACTTATGCCCTTGAAGCTCAAGTAATATAAGAATGTGGGCCAATTACTACTAGAAATAGGAATTGGGCTAAAAATAGGAATTTTTACATGTAATTTTCATAAAAATGGAAAAACCCTAATTTGAGGATGGATTTGAGATTGGAAAAAATACTAGATCCTCATCCTTTGCTTTGATGCATGTTATTCCCTTTTACACCACTTTCCTCATCCTTTGGCCAAGGTTTGACTGCTTTGATCAATGACTTTTAGGTCAACTTTTGAGCTTCCTCCAACACTTCCCCCTCCCTACTTTTTGTCATCTATGACAAACATCTTTGTGGTTTCTGGGATAAGTGTGGATGTTGATGCAATGTATTGGGTGTTAAATATTGGCATGATAGTATAGTAGTTAGTACCTAACAAACCTCTTAAGCAGGTAGATTATAGTTTTGCAAACTATTTTTGCATTTTTTTAGTATCTTTTATGTGTATCCTCAAAAAGAAAATAATTTTTGTGCTAAAAGAAAATAAAAGATTTTCGAATGAGTCTATGTGTGAGTAAATTCTGATCCTTCAAAAGAAAAACAAAGAATGGTTAGAAAAATAAAAAATAAGATGGATTGGTATTGAAAGGTTGTGTATGTTGTGATAAATAAAAAGAAATAAAGTACTTCCATGACATTGAAGAATATAAAAGAAAAATTATAACAAGCTGATTATGGAAGTAGTCGTAAAGAGACTACTTAGTGGAGTGTATATGTTTCAAGCAATTGTGTCTAATGCACAACCTTGTAGGGTGGCCTTATGAATGCAAATTTAGTGTACTTATTTGAAAAATATGTGAAAGATGTGGGTCTTGAGCTATGTGCACAAGGGTTATCCAATGAAGAGAATGTATGGGGATGGGATTTTCTTTTTCTTTTTAATAGTGGTTTAGATGAGGTAATAAATGTATAAGCATCAAGTTGAAGGTCTTGATATCACTTCTCTTGTAGTTTGTATGTTCTTATCTATGAGGCCATTTGAAAGCAAACATGAATAGGAAAACCAAGTAATATAGGTGATGTGTATCCTGACATTACAAGGTATCACTCTATGGGTGTCTCATGCAAGGCCATGTAATGTGGCCCTATATTTGTTGCATACTTGAATTTCAAAGGATCTGATATGGTAAAAAAGATAGGGTGGTGCTTGAAGAACATGGTTCTTGCACAAAGAGGTATTTCTCTTGGTTTCCTTGAAAGATCATCTCTTTATGCATGAGTTCTTGTAGCAATCATCTTAATTTCATGTACTAATTAGACATCACTTGTTGGAGTTAGACATATGCGGAAGCATGCAAACATCACAAGGAAGAAGAAGAAGCTTGGAGCACAACACACAAGACTGAATGTATTACTAGAGAATGTACAAAGATAAGTAGCCCATTAGGGCAATAGGCATATATACAAGTCGGGGGAAAAAAACCTCCTAAAGAGGGGAAAAAGTGCCCCGGCGGTCCTAGAGTGTTCACACACATCACTACCTAAATATATCAACAAATCCCCCCTGGGAGTGATGCGGTGAACAAGGAGCTGGCACTCATGTATAAGGAAGTGCCAAGCTATGTGGAAATCACTCCACGAAAGGAAGTAAGCCCAAAGCTTTGCGGAAAGCTTCAAACTTCTCCCTAGGCAGAGCCTTCGTGAAAAGGTCTGCAATGTTCTCCTGCATGGGCACATATGCCAAGCTAATCTCCCCAGCAAAGAACCTCTCCCTGACATAATGATAATGCACCTCAATGTGCTTAGTGCGAGCATGGAACACAAGGTTCCATGTAACTGCCAATGCGCTCTGACTGTCAGTGAAGATGGTGGTGGCAGAGGACTCACCAACACCCAAATCAGCCATAAGGCGTCTGAGTCACACACACTCAACAGTAGCTGTGAAAGCTGCCCTATACTCAGCCTCACAATTGGAAGTGGTCACAGTAGGCTACTTCTTGCTCAACCAAGATATACATGAGCTACCAAGCATGAAGCAAAAGCCACTAGTGGACACACGAGTGTCATAGCAACCAGCCCAGTCTGAGTCATAAAAAGCATACAAATCTGGTGGTAGTGATCCCCCCTTGGGATAAAACAACCCAAGTAGCTGAGTACCACTCAAGTAGTGAAAGATGCGCTTAACCGCCTGCCAATGCTTGACACCTGGGCAATGCATAAACCTGCTCATCTGTGAGACAGCAAACTGAATATCTGGCCGAGTAATGCATAAGTAAATGAGGCATCCAATAGCCTACTGATAGAGGATAGCATCAAATGCATCTCCAGCATCATGAAGACTCAATCATAAACCTGTCTCCATAGGAGTGGCAATAGCTTACAGTCTTCAAGGCCAAAACGTTGCAATAATGTGTCAATATATTTCGTTTGACACAAAGCCAATCCACCATCAACTTGCATAAACTGAATGCCCAAATAGTGATGCAAGTGCCCCAAATCAGACATCTCAAATGAGGCATGCAAATCAGCCTTAAAATTAGCAATATGATTCTCAATAGGACCAGTGAGCAGCATGTCATCAACATAGACAACAATGATCAGAAGCACATCATTAGCACGCTTAACAAATAAGGTGCTCTCAGTTGGATTGTTCACAAAATTATGTGCAATCAGATACGCATGTATCTTCTCATACCAAGCATATGGTGCTTGCTTTAAACCATATAATTCCTTCTTTAACCTGCACACCTGGTTTTCATGCCGTTTTTGCACAAAACCACGGGGCTGAAAAACATACACTTCTTCATGCAAGTCACCATTCAGAAATGCAATTTTAATGTCCAACTAATGTACATTCCAACCATGATGGGCAGCAAGTGCACAGATGCTCCGAACAGTAGTCATACGACATGTGGGTGCAAAGGTCTCATCAAAATCAATGCCTCTTTCCTGTGCATAACCCTTTGCAACAAGCCTAGCCTTATACCTGTCAGCTGTACCATTAGGTTTACACTTCAGCTTGTATACCCACTTAGTACCAATGGCTTTCTTGCCAGGAGGCAAGTCACATAAAGACCAAGTACCATTCTTCATTATAGCATCATATTCAGATTGCATAGCAGCCATCCAATTTTCTGAATTTTGTGCTTCATCAAAAGAAACAGGCTCATTCTCATCACAGAGACTAGATGCAGTCATAGCATAGCAATCTGATGCAAAGGAGGCACTATGAGAGCCTAAACGAGTATGATATGACAAAGATGCATCTAATTTGCTATCACGCAAAGTCTGCACCAGCCATTTTGGCATAGTTTTTGCCTGCTCAATATCAGCTCTCTCATCAACAAGTGCATCATGTAAATCTGCATCAGAAATGAAATAATCTGCATCATCATATGAAACCTGCAAAGGCTGAGAAGTTGCCTCATTAGGACCAGCACTAGACTATCCACATGTAAAAAGAGGCATCAAAGTATCATACATGTCTTTGGAGCTAAGAGATGTCTCCTTAGTACATGAAAGCAATGGCTGAATAGCATCTTCCACAAAGACAACATCACGGCTAACCAGAATGCATTTAGTCTGTGGATGATACAGACGATAGCCTTTACTTTCAGAACTGTACCCAACAAAAATACATTTTACTGCCTTATCATCCAATTTTTATGATGTTGTTCAAGCACTAGTGCATATGCCAAACAACCAAAAACACGCAGATGAGCAACAGATGGCTTGCGGTCATGCCAAGCCTCATATGGAGCGATAGACTGCAGCGCTTTAGTGGGACACCTGTTCAGTACATATGCTGCACACATGACAGCCTCAAGCCAGAAACTATGGGGTAAAGCCTGACTCTTGACCATACACCTCGCCATCTCCATGAGTGACATGTTCTTCCATTCAGCAACTCCATTCTGTTGAGGTATATACGGCACTGTACACTGGTGTTTTATCCCATGTTCAACCAGAAATGCATTAAAATTAGAAGACATATATTCCCCCCCTCGATCAGAACAGAGGATGCCCATTTTACATCCTGCCAGATTTTCAGCCAAAACCAAAAACTGTTTGAAGCACAAAAACACTTTGGAACGCTGCATTTTACCCAAAATACAGCCTTCACATACATGTTTTCCAGGTGCCTTAAGCTTGGGCAAAGACACCATATCAGATTTCTGCAGGCGTAGCAAACTAGCAAAATTCAGATGACCAAAGTGTACATGCCAAAGCTTTGCATCTGACATAGCCTGAGAATCATGAACTGCACATGCCGAATCATTCACACATCTTTCATAGTCTATGAGCTTATACAGCCCACGACATAAAATGTCAGAAGCAATAATAACATCGCCATTTGACAGATCATGAACTGTACATCTGTCATCAACAAATTTCACAACATAGCCAATCTTGGCTAATGCAGAAACTGATAACCGATTCTTCTTGATCCTTGGCACAAATAAAGCATCTGACAAGGTGAAAGAACTGCCATCAGCAGTAGTGAGAATGATCTTACCAACTCCCATAACAGGATAAGAGGAGTTGTTGGCGCATGTGATAGTATTCCCTATAGGGGCAGGCTCGAGTGAAGAGAAGAAACTACGCTACGAAGTAATATGTTTGGTCACCCCACTATCAAAGTACCAAACATCTGAGTCCACTACAGACATGCACTGCTCATGAGAAGATGGGTCAAAACTGCAAACAGTAGTAAACACCCATTCTTCTTCCTGCACAAGATTAGCAGACTCTATGTTTGGTGTAGAGGCTTCTGCAACAACCATTCCAGCCTCCTTTTTCTTTGCCTCTTTTGCAGCCAGTTTTGGACAGTTCTTTATGATATGATCATTCCCTTTACAATACTTGCAAAGCAATTTTTGCTTTTCTGATTTCTTCTCATCTTTATCATGGTTCTTCGAATGTGCAGCATTTGCAGATTTTTGCTTACTAGTAGAAGAGTTCCATTTTCCTTTGCCCTTCTGACTAGCCAGGAAAGCTTGATCTGCAACACGCATAATGGACCTATTCTGCCTGGACTGATCTTCTTGTAATAGAACAGAGACTAACTCCTCAAATGAGAAGGAATTTGGATTGCCTTTCATCATCAATCGAAGAGTAGAAGCAAAACTCTGATATGAATCAGGAAGACCATTCAGAACGGTCTGCACAAGTGAGCTATCTGGTATGAGCTCATCAGCAGAAATCAACTGTTCCTTCAAGTCTTTGATTTTTGTTAGAAAAATGTCCATAGAATCACCTTCATTCATGTGCTCACTCTCCAACTGTTTTCGGAGGTAAGCAACACGAGCCTCATTCCTAGCCTGGTACAATGTGGTAAGTGTATCCCAAGCATCCTTTGCTGTTCTGCAAGAGCGAATGTGAGGAAAAATAGCACGTTTGACAGACAAAGCTATCAATGCATGTGCTTGAGCATCTCTGCCATCCCAACGACTTTGCTCTGGAGTAGGTGCAACAGAAACAGCAACACGAACAGGAATCTATAGAATATCATCTTTGACACCATCTCCATCAGCTTTAGCACCTGTATTTGCAGTACCTATAGTCGCAGGTGTAACAGGACATCTTTCAACACCCTGCACAATGTTCGAGAGTCCTTTTGCAACCAATACATGTCGCATCATATAAGCCCATAATGGGTAGCTGGTACCATCCAACTTATCCTCAACAGCCAACATACGGAATACATCACTACTTTCAGCCATGGCCGGTGACTAAAATACCTTGATGCAGAAAATTGACTGTATCTCAAAAAGTTGAACGGAACTCCTCAGACGAGATCTGCTAAACTTGTAGCAATCTTTGAGACGCTTATACTGGCGAATCAAAACATGTATACACCTTTGGCACAAAAAGATGAAATAGCCTGCACAAGCACTACGATAGTGCGTTCGGAGGCTGAAATGAGCTTAGATGCGATTTCGGCGCCACAGAGCGAAGCAATTTTGATCTCTGAAACACCTTGAGTATGCTCACCAAATTTCATGCGAATCTGAGACTACAACCGGAGGAGTGTCGACGATGCCCTAGATGAAGCAGCGACCTACTCTGATACCAATTGTTGGAGTTAGACGTCTGCGGAAGCACGTGAACAGCACAAGGAAGAAGAAGAAGCTTGGAGCACAACACACAAGACTGAATATATTACTAGAGAATGTACAAAGATAAGTGCCGCCCATTAGGGCAATAGGCGTATATACAAGCCGGGGGAAAAAAACCTCCTAAAGAGGGAAAAAAAGTACCCCGGCGGTCTTAGAGTGTTCACACACATCACTACCTAAATATATCAACATCACTTAGCTCCAAAGATGTGTATGAAACTTTGCATCCTCTTTTTACAAGTGGATAGTCAAGTGCTAGTCCAAATGAGGAAATTTCTCAGCCTTTACAGGTTTCACATGATGATGTAGATCTTGCCATTTTTTATGCAGATTCACATGATGCATGTTGATGAGAGGGTTGATATAGAGGAGGCAAAAACTATGCCCAAATGGCTACTACAGGCTTTATGAGATAGCAAATAGATGCAACTATGTCATATTGTACTCATTCAGGCTCTCATAGTGCTTGTTTTGCATCAGATTGCCACACAATGGCTACCTCTAATCTTTGACATGAGAATGATCCTATTTCTTTTGATGAAGCACAAAATTAAAAAAATTGGATGGCTATTATGCAATCACAATATGATGCTATTAGGAGGAATGGTACTTCGTATTTATGTGATTTGCATCCAAGCAAAAAGGCCATTAGCACTAAATGGGTATATGAGCTGAAGCATAAGCATGATGGAACAATTGACAAGTATAAGGCTAGGCTTGTTGCAAAAGATTATGCTCAAGAGAGAGAGAGGCATTGATTTTGATGAGACCTTTGCTCCCACATGTCCAATGACCACCGTTCATAGAACTTGTGCACTTGTAGCTCATCATGGTTGGAATGTACATTAATTGGACATTAAAACTACATTTTTTAATGGGGACTTACATGAAGAAGTGTATGTATTTCAGCCCCATGGTTTCGTGTTGAAAGGGAAAGAAAACAAATGTGCAAGTTGAAAAAGGCATTATATGGTTTGAAGCAAGCACCATGTGCTTTGTATGAAAAGATACATGCCTACTTGATTACACATGGTTTTGAGAATAGTCTAACTCAAAGCACCTTATATGTTAAGCATGCAAATGATGTTCTTCTGATCATTGTTGTCTATGTTGATGGCATGCTACTCACTGGACATAATAAGAAGCATATTGCTGATTTTAAGGCTGATTTGCACGCCTCTTTTGAGATGTCAGATTTGGGGTGTTTGCATTTGGGCATTCAATTTATGCAAGTTTTTGGTAGAATAGCTTTGTTTCAAACAAACTATATTGACACATTATTGCAGTGTTTTGGCCTTGAAGACTACAAACCTATTGCCACTCCTATGGAAACAGGTTTATGATTGAGTCTTCATGATGGTGGAGATTCATTTGATGTTGTTCTCTATCAGCAAGCTATTGGATGGTTGATTTACTTATGCATAACTTGGCCTTATAAGTTTTCGATCTCTCAGATGAGCAAGTTTATGCATGGCCCAGGTGTCAAGCATTGGCAGGTGGTTAAGCGTATCTTTTGCTACTTGAGTGGAACCCAACTACTAGGATTGTTTTATCCCAAGAGGGGAATTTACATACTTTTTCTGACTCTAAATGGGTTGGTTGCTATGACACTCGTGTGTCCACTAGTGGTTGCTATGACACTCATGTGAGGAACCCTATGTTCCATTCTCACACAAAGCACATTGAGGTGCATTATCATTATGTTTGGGAGAGGTTCTCTAGTGGGGATATCATTTTGGCATATGTGCCCACATAGGATAACATTGCAGATCTTTTCACAAAGGCTCTACCTCAAGAAAAGTTTGAAGCTTTTCCCAAAGCTTTGGGCTTACTTCCTTTTGTGGATTGATCTCTTTCCACATAGCTTGGCACTTCCTTATACATGATATCTAGCTCCTTGTTCACTACATCACTCCCAAGGGGATTGTTGATATTTTTGGTAGTGATGTATTTGAACACATTAGGATTGTAGAGGCACTTTTTTGCCTCTTTAGGGAGTTTTTTCCCCCGGATAGTATAATGCCTATAACCCTAATGGGCTAGTTATCTTTGTACATTTTTCACTTAGTAATAAATCCAATATTGTGTGTTGTGCTCCAAGCTTCTTCTTCTTCTTATTCTTCCTTGTGCTATTCATGTGCCTCTAGAGACCTCAAACTCCAACACGAATGTGAGGAGGATTCTCATATCATGTTCATAGTTTCTGTTGGAACAAGTCCATGGCAAGTCTAAGTGGTGGCTTGAGTCATCAAAAGACATAGGAACTTGAAGGAAATGTCAACTCCTTATAGAGTTCACTTATGAACTCACTCTTGTAAGTTTTGAGCTTCTACTTGATGTAAAAGTGAAAGTATCTAAAGTGGTTGATTCCACTTGATGAGAAGGAAGAGAAAGCCACAAATTCGTGATTGCATGAGTGGGAGAATCAATCACTAAAAAATTGGAGATTGATTTTAGGTGAGATTCAAATTCAAATTTTGGGTCCAAATATCATTATATATACATGGCTTTTAGTCGCATATTATCAATATACATTTATTTTCATAATCATTTGTGTCCATATCCTCATGTCTATGTGAGTGTACTATTCACTACCACATTTCTCAGTTTTTAGTTAGATTGCAGAGATGATTTCTTTGAGCATGGTACATCCTTTTCAGCGATTCAACTTGATAAAGTTAGCTCTCTAAGTCTACTACGTACTCTCAAAATTTCATTTTGTTTGGAGTTCACAACTTTGAGATATGTTCATTTGAAGTCACCTGTGTCTTTGCATCATCTAGCTCCTAAAAAGTCGAGATTACATACCTGACTTGCTAAACTTATTTCTCTTAGTATGGTCACTTACTTTTTATGAAATAACTCCTAATAGGTTGCATTGCTTTCTAATTAGAGTCCTCTAAAAGCTCTCTGGTCAATTGTACTCAAAGAATGAGCACTGAGTGAAATTAGAAAGTTTCTTCATGTTGACTATTGGTCAAACTAGTATGTTTTGATTCAATCTTTTGAGAGTAATCTTCCAAGGTACATAGGGTGTCTAATACATCCATTGGGAAGCTAAAATGGCCCACTTCATGTTCCTGGAGTTTATTTGGCTAGTGTAGTGTAAAATTTCTACAGCACCACTTCATCTTCTCCAAGTACAAATCCATCGCTTCTAGTAGGTGCAATAGAAACTACAGCATGAATAGGAATATATAGAATATCACCATCTTTGACATCATCTCCATCAGCTCTAGCACCTTTATTTGCAGGTGTAACAGGACGTCTTTCAACACCCTGCACAATATTCCACATTCCTTTTGCAACCAATACATATCGCATCATATAATCCCATAACGGGTAGTTGGTACCATCCAACTTATCCTCAAGAACCAAATATGGAATACATCACTGCTTTCAGCCATGGTCAGTGACTAAAATAGCTTGATGCAAAAAATTGATTGTATCTCAAAAAGTTGAACAGAACTACCGAAACGAATTTTGCTAAACCTGTAGCAGACTTTGAGACGCTTATACTAGCGAACCAAAATTGGTATATACCTTTGGCACAAAAAGATGAAATAGCATGCACAAGCACTACGATAGTGCGTTCGAAGGTCGAAATGAGCTCAGATCACGATTTCGGCACCACACAACAAAGTTGTTTTTATCTCTGAAACACCTTGAGTATGCTCACCAAAATTCATGCGATTCTGAGACTGCAACCAGAGGAATGTCAACAACGCCCTAGATGAAGCGGCGACCTGTTATGATACCAATTGTTGGAGTTAGACGTCTGTGAAAGCACGCGAACAACACAAGGAAGAAGAAGAAGAAGCTTGGAACACAACACAAAATACAGAATGTATTATCACTAGGATGTACAAAGATAACTAGCCCATTAGGGCAATAGGCATATATAAAAGTTTGGGGGAAAAAACCTCCTAAAGATGGAAAAAAGTGCCCCGACGGTCCTAGAGTGTTCACACACACCACTACCTAAATATATCAACACTTGGAAAGGTGAAATCTAGGATCAAGTACTAGAGCCAAAATGGAATAAGGAGGCTCTTACAAAAAAAGTCCATTGTGAGAGTTCAAAACTTGTGATGGTACAACACATAGTGACTTACCTCTTGATGATTCTATAAGTCCACACTCATGGGCTGATGTAGACACACACTTTGAATATCTTCCATCATACTTTGGAGAAGATGAAGTAGCATCATAGTGCAAGAAATCTAAGTCTCTAAAGCTAAATGTCAAGCCCAAAAGACTTGTGTGACTACCAAATCTATTGTAGATATGGGCACTAGAGTAGCCATTGCTACCCATAAATTATGAAAAATGGGGTAAGCCTGCCTTATGCCCCACTAGAATGAACCCCACAACTAGCTCTCGGACATATGGAGATACCCTTAGGTCTCCTAGAAAATATGTTCTTGGTGGACAGACCCTTAGATCTTCTAGAAAATATGTTCTTGGCCACATGCAATGTGGAATTTGAGCACAAAATTGGCATATTTGAATGGACACTCCTAAGACAATTGAAAGTGGTTCAAGACAAGGAAGGAAATGTGATTTATATTTAGATAATGGCACAAATACCAAAATCAACATGCATACTAATGCTTGTAGAGACGTGCCTAAAAAAACTTGGAGAAGCTTGTAGAAGGTAGAAAAGTGTGTTTCGAAGCGACGAAGTTTGGTCTAGCCAACCGGCACAAGACCAGCCCTTGATCTTATGGAGACTCAAATAGACCTTATAGGCATGCAATAAGTGCAAAGAAACACACTATGTACTTTGGAGCATCAAGGAGAATGAGTCGATACAAAACAGATAGGTTCGCGGGTTGACTAGCTCAAAAACTTACTATCTATGGAAGATACAATGAACTTCAAATGCCCATAGTGACCAGCGTGATTACAATTAGAAAATCCTTTTATGGGAGTGACACACATAGGGTTGAGTGTATAGAATGCACAAAATTATAAGGAATAAGAAAAATATGCTATAGGAATGAATGAGACATTCACCGGTGGTACTTCCTATTTTTCAGGAATACGCAGAGATTGAATCCAAGATAGAAAAACTCAGATTTCTCCCAATCTACTGAACCAAATGCTATGAAAAGCGATAAGCATAAACTAGACACTAATATCTTTCCAATGAGCCATTTTGAACTCAATTTTGAGCTCTGTAGAGAGAGCAGTGGCCTCTGCAAGATTACTGTTGGCAAAGAAGATGATGCAGAGAATTGAAGGAGAAAGACAATGATGGTCACAAGTGTATGTACAAGTGATTTCAAGTTTTTATATAGACTCTAGGAGTGTTCCATGACTTCTACAAGTGAAGTTTGAATTCAAATGAATGTGGGAATGGTTGTTGGAGGGAATCAATTCACTTTCCTACAATCTAGGAAAGTGAAGATCTAGTTTGATCTACTTTTAGGTGATTGAATGCAACTTCAACCACCACAAATTCGTGGGATTTTGACTCTATCTTTCTACATTTACATGTGTAAAGCTCAAGGCTTTTACAATGGTAAATGAACCATCAAAAATCTCTCATAAAATACAATAAATGAGCATAAGAAAAAGAACTCTCCAACGGATATTCTTTCGACGCGATAGCCTTTGATGTAGATCAAATCCACCTCAAGCATAGTGTAAGCTTGATGTTCCAATAGTGCCACCTCTAAATTATGGTGAGAAATTGACAATGATGAGGAAAAGAGCCCTATAAAGAGATGATGTTCAATTCAACCATCTTGGATACACAAAGACATGGGTCTTTTGTTGTGTGATGGCCTCACATGCTATGTGCCATTGAAGTGGCTGCCAACGAGCAAAAAATCACACATCATTGCAACAAGGAAGGCTATGAATTGGATCTCTTCATGGTGAGTGTTCTTGAAGATCCAGTAGTAGAGCTAAAATATCCATGTGAAACAATACCTTGCCCATCGGGTAATGCAAGTTCATACATTAGTGACTATTTGAGTATTTGTATGGAAGGTCCCTATCCTAATAAAGAGGAATACATGTATGATATGGGGACTCTAACTAATCCTTCTCACATGGATGAGCCTACATGTGCTATATTCGAAGTCCATGAAAAAGAAACTAAGATTGAAGGAGCTAGTATTCCTGGAAGTAAATCAACATTGTCAGCAGGATTTGAAGTTCTAGAGCATTTTAAGAAATATCAAGGGAGGGAATGAAAAATCTTAGGTGCTGAGTTGAAACATGAAAAGACCATGGACAAGAGTTATGATTGCCCATCATATCCCAATGGTTCTAGATGGTTGACCATGTTCTATGTCCATAATATCCCAATGGTGCTACTTTGATGATAGGAAAGAACATGTTCCAGATCTACAAAGAATTTTTGAAAAATGTCACTTGTAAAAAGTATTCTTAAACAATGCGAAATGTGTCTTTATGTTCCAATAAGGAAAAAAAAAAACTTAACATAGTTTCTAAGAATCACATATCAACAGATGAAGAGAAAGTAAGAGTAATCCCTGAATTTCAATGACCAAGAAATGCAAAAGAAGTCCAAATTTTATGGGACACTATGAATATCATAGAAGGTTCACACATATGTATGTAACCATTGCTCAACCAATGTATGGGCTGCTAAAGAATTTTGAATAGATGGAAGAGTGTAAAATATCTCATTCAAAGAACTCGAAAAGAGTCTCATTTCAACACCAATATTAAAGGCCCCCGATTGAGTAAACCATTCAATATCCATGCACATGCTTTGAGTTTTTCGATTGGTTGCATTTTGGTAGAATGTACTGATGAGAGTAACATGGACTTTGCCATAACATATGCAAGCAGACAACTCAACCTAGCTTAACACAATTATATTAATACTAAGAGAGACAAAATTGGAATGGTATACACACTAAAGAAGTTTAGACACCACATATTGGTGCAGAAGTTCAAGATCTTTGTAGATCACCAACATTTACTATATCTTGTCAACAAGTCGTGCACTATTGATAGACTAGTAAGATGGTTCCTTCTCCTCATGGAATATGATTTTGAGGCCATGGTCAAAAAGGAAAACACACATGTTAGAGTTGATCATCTATCAAGGATTAAAATTGATGACCCTCAAGAGGCAATCAATGATGACTTGCTAGACACCTACTTGTTTAATGTAGAGATCATACCAATATGGGCTCAGCCAATTGTTTCCATCCTTTCTTATGACCTTTTCCACCCATATGTGCAATTCACACTTGCACATCAAGGCTAGTTGCTTATATCATAGAGACAACACTCGGACCCTTTTTTATTGCATGCTAGAAGATGAAAGTATAACACTAATAGTTGTAGCTCATGTGGATACTTTTAATAGGCATCTTCCAAAATCAAGGAATTTTTAGAGCATGCAAATAAATGCATCGATTGGCCACACATGGAACATATAGTACATGACTTTGCTAGTGCTTGTTCCACCTGCCAAGTGATTCCCACAATTGAAAATGCTACTCTACATTATGACCATCCCAAAAAAAAGATCCTTACATGAAGAAAGGTGAGATTATGCTCTTATTGAAACAAAGTTTACAAAAATTGATGCTTGCACAACTGCTAAATTCGTATTTTATAGTAATTTTTTATGAGATTTGGCATTCCCTTTAAGATAATCAATGATCATGGAAGTCACTTCGTTGATGCACTCATAGAGGCTTTATTAAAATAATTTTTGGTTGTTCTTAAGAGATTAACTCCATATCATCTACAAGCTAAGATTTCCAACAAAGTGCTATGTACAATTTTTACAAAACTAGTTAATTTGAGATGCTAAGACTGGGATAAAAAATTGCATCATGTAGTTTAGGCTTATCATGTTTCTTATAATATTTTTGGAGGATCTAGTCCTTTTAACTTATTATATGGCCAACATTCTATTTTGCTTATTGAATTCCTTGTACCGACTCTCAAACTAGCTAGAGAATGAATGGAATGGCCAATATTTATGTGTTTTGGTGGAGAAACTTGATGCTTTACAAAGGACTCACCTTTGGGCTACAACAAGCATCTATGCTCACAAAAAATGACAAAAAATTACTTTGATGCACATGAAAAGGATAAGAATCTTTAGGAAGATGATCTAGTACTTATCCTGAAGCAACATGGTAAGAATCTTCAAAAACGATTTCATGGATGCTATGTGATGTTGTATCTTTCCTAGTAGTACCATCCAATTAGCTAGAATTGAAGGGGATAGTTTTCCAAACTATATTTGTGGATGTAGAGTCAAACTCTACCAAAAATCCCTCAGTGCACATATCCTAAGACAATTGAAAGTGGCTACAAATAGATGCTACAAAGATCAACGGATCAAATCTAAAGCTCAACAAGAAGCCTTTGAGAATATCCATAAGAAACAACTGCTTTTAATGCATGTAGATCAACATATGTGCTCTAATGTGGATAGAGAAATACCAATGGATTCATTAATGCAACCACATACCTTTGCCATGGCTATGTGTCAAGTGCAAAGCCCATTGGAGACAAAAGACCACAAATACATGCTAAATTAGGGAAGTCTCCTAAACATATGGTCGTTCCTTATTGATATATGTGTTACAACTAATTTGATTAGACTATCTCATGTACAAACTTTGAAGGTTAAATTGAAACATCGATAGAAGCCTAATTAATAGGCTTAGGAGGTATTCAAACCTCATGTGTCAAGAAAGTTACACTTCCCATGAATTTGGGCAATGAAAAATTATTTTTAAAATAATTAGTATGTGAAGATTATGATCTACTTGAACATGTCATCATAGGACAAGATTGTCTATTAAGAGAGAGCAACTGTGGGTTGCTTCTTGGATGACCATGACACAAGTTTTGAACCTGCAAAGGTAAGGTATCCTGAGGTGCTCCTCCTGTCTTCCTTGGAGCCAGCCCAATCTGCATCAGAGAACAATTTCAAACTTAAATCAGATACATAAGGGTAGTATAACCCCTCATTCATGGTCCCTTTGAGATTTTTAAGTATCCTCTTGGTAGCTTCCATGTGAGGTTTCTTGGGTGTGTGCATAAATTCACTTAGCACACTCACACTATAACATATATCAACCCTTGTCAATGTGGCATAGTTCAAACTACCCACAAGGCTTTGATAACCTATCACATCTTCTATGAGTTCACCTTCATGTGAGCTCAATTTATGATTAACCTCCATTGGAGTACCTGCAATCTTGCATTTTGAACTTTGTCAACAAGTCTTTAATGTACTTTCTTTGAGTAAGATATAGACCATGATCCTTGTAGACCACTTCCAATCCCAGGAAGTGAGTGACCCTAAGTCACTTATCTTAAAATCTTCTTTCATCTGCTCCTTGACTTTCTTGATTCCATCTGCATCATTTCCTGTTAGTATAATATCATCCACATACACACACAAATAGATGACTTCAAAGTTACTCTTTTTTTATGAAGAGTGATGGATTTGCCTTGCTAGGTTGAAATCCTTTGTCCTGTAAGAATGAGACAAGCATGTGATTCCAAGCCCTTGGGGCTTGTTTGAGTCCATATAAAGCTTTACTAAGTTTACACACATAATCAGGATATATATGATTCTCAAAAGTAGGTGGTTGTGCCACATACTCCTCTTCTGTTATCCATCCATTAAGAAATGCATTTTTTACATCCAATTGAAGTATCTTCCAATTCTTGGAAGAGGCAATACTAAGCAGAACCCTAATTGTAGGCATCTTTCCCACAAGAGAGAAGGTTTCTTCAGAATCAATTCCCTGAGTTTGTGCAAAACCCTTTGCCACAAGCCTTGCCTTATACCTGTTAATGGAGCCATTTGAGTTCTTCCTCAATTTGTAAATCCATCTTGAGCCTATCACTTTAATTGATGGAGACTTGGGAACTAACTCCCAAGCATTATTTTCCTCAAGAGCTTCAATTTCTTCTTCCATTGCATGAATCCATTCTGATTTCTTCTTTGCTTCATCAAATGTTGAGGGTTCCTCTTGATTTATCTCCTGTGCTAGATAGATTGAACGTTTAGTGACTAGGGAAGTATCAAACCCATACTTTTCTGGTTTTCTTTTCTCCCTCATGGACCTCCTTAGGCCATGATGTGATGATTCTGCCTCTTGTCCAAGTTCTTGCATTTTTGCTTTACCTTTATACTTCCACATTTTGATTTTTTCATACTGAGTTGCTTCATCTTCTTAGGTATCCTGCTCTTCAACTTTAGGAGGATTATCCTTAACAAGTTTTGGAAAATCTTCTTCAAGATCATAAGGTAAATTGACCTTTCTACATGAATCTTCATACCAAGAACTATTCTCATCAAATAATACATCTCTACTCACCAAGAATCCTTTGGTTGTTGGGTTGTATAATCTGTAGCCCTTTTTATTGTTGTCATATCCAATGCATACACACCTCTCTGCTTTGGGATCCATCTTCCCTCTAACGTGTGAAGGAACATGAGCATAAGCAATACATCCAAAAATCTTACAATGATCCAGTGGTCTTCTTCCATTCCAAGCCTCATATGGTGTCATGCCATCAAGTGATTTTGAAGGTAACCTATTAATCAAATAAGTGGATGTGGATATAGCCTCGGCCCATAAGTAATTTTGTAAGTGCTTTTTATTTAACATAGACCTTGCAGCTTCAACAATTTTCCTATTCCTTCTTTCTGCCACTCCATTTTGTTTAGGAGTGTACCTTGTAGTGATCTCTCTTTTGATTCCCCTCTCTTGAAGAAAGGAGTCAAACTCATGGGAGAAGTACTCTCCTCCTCCATTTGACCTTAGCCTTTTTAATGCCTTACCTGTTTGATTCTCCATAAGAGCCAAATATCTTTTGAAGCATGACAAGAATTTATCTTTGTGTTTCATAAAATATAATATAGTCCATCTACTGCAATCATCAATGAAGAAGACATAATACCTTGATCCAGATATTGAAGCATCCTTACTAGGTCCCCATACATCTGTATGAAGCAAATCCAAGAGATGTCCATGCATATATCCTTTCTTCATGAATGGTAACCTGTGAGACTTTCCAAATTGACATGCACTAAACTTATAAATCATGTATTGTTTTGACTAGTTAGGGAGTCCAAGTACACTTTGGTCCCTGCAAATTTGCTTTAATGATCTTTCACCAATATGTGCTAACCTTTTGTGCCATACTTCCAATTATGTGAGTGTCTGACTACCATAATTAAAGAGAACAATGTTTCTAGTGTCTTGTAATTCAAATGTGAACAATCTACCTGTCTTTTCGCCCTTTACAATTCTCCTAAATCCTTGACTTGGATCTTCAACAAATGCTCTTGCTTTTGTGAACCTAACCTATAGGCCTTTCTCCACAATCTATCCTACACTTATCAAATTCTTTGTGATGATAGGGACATAAAGTACCTTGCTAAGTAGGTTGATATTTCCATCAGGTGCTTTCACATTTCCTATTTTTTCCACCAAGTGCCTTGTATCATCACCTGTCTGCACTTCATGCTTGTTCGTTGGATCTTATAAATCTGATAGGAGGGCCACATTTCCTGCCACATGATTGGAACAACCTAAATTTATGTAGAAAATGTGCTCATCAGATTTACCTTGTGGCATGACCATATTCATGATTATCAATGAGCCCTCTTGATTTGAGTCTTCTGTGTAATTATTGAAGTCTCTTCTTCCCCTATTTCCTCCTTACAGTAAGAAAATGATAGTCGGGTTCTACCCTAGTGAGATCGAGTACTAAAAATGTTATCTTAAAAGTGGCTCCTTGCAGTGATAAGTACATCCCAAGTCATGCTCATCCGTTGCAAATGATATTGATCTATTGTTTTAACAAAGAAGGTTTTGGGTCTGGCATTTTTTCTAACCTAATAATCAAAAATCTTTAATATGGTGATGTTAACTCTTGAGCCATCATCTATTATTACTTTCTGAACTTTTTTATTCTTATACTAGGTTGTAAGTAGAGGGACTTCATGATCAAACGTTAATCAATGAAGTCACATTGTGTACTAGAGCTAGAACCAAAATTTTGTATGAATTTTTGGCTAAATGTAGAGCATAGCAAAAGTAATTTCCCTAAGAGTATTTAAATGGGGACTTGAAGGAGAATTTTTATCGTGGGGGGAATAGTTTTGGGAACTATTTGAGGAATTTTTGTAGAGTTTAATGGTGGGTTCAATACTTCCTTAGGGAACCCAATGGATTTTGGTTTCAAAAAACCAAATTTTCCTTTTCCTTTTTAGGTTTCATCTCCCTAGATTGATCTCCTAATTTATGATGGGGTAGAAAAAATTGGGTGATTCCTTTAGCAACCATTAGAAAACTTTAATTTTTACTTCTTCCCTCATTTATGGTAGGTTTCAAGCATTCTTCAATCTCCTTCAAATTCTCGTGTGATCATGTTTGTAATATAGAGACATTTATCTCCAAAAAAGTTGATAAAACCATAATAGCATTTAGGGTTGGTTATTGATGAAATTACTAGTCAAATTCTTGAGCATGCTCGTAATTAGCTCTAATTTGCCCTTCTTCCAAACAAAAGCTACATTGAAGGTCATAAAAATTGTTGGTTTATGTTCTAGGGGATCATCCCTATTTTTCAAAAACTTGATTTCTCTAATATCTAGAGAAACAATTAGGGAAATTTGTTCATTGTTCTTGAGTCTATTGTTTTCCATATGGTTTCTACCATTGGTGGTTCATAGGTGTCTGACAATATTTCTATGGTGGAAATTGAAAGTTATCATGGACTAATGGATATTGAGGGAGACAAAAAGGGTTGATCATATTGAGGAGGGAACACAGGGGGTTTGTAGGGGTTTTGTAACAATCAAAAGGCATGCCCTCTAATTTCAAGTTGAGTTGTTCTCATCTAAGCTTAGTCAAGAAGGGGTGGCAAAGGTAAATGAGGGAGCATCTAAAAATACACTCCAATAGTCAACTTTACCGCTTTCCGTTTACCTAAAGTTCTTGGAGGAATCAATTGGATCAACAAAGGTATGAAAGGACCCAAGGAGTGGTCTATGAAATAGATTAACACAATTGACAAAGGTGATGTTCTTGGTTGCATGATGGAGGAGTTTCAACATTGATAATTTGCTTATCCATGCCTAAATTCTTCTCTTTCATGATGATATTGATATGAAGCACATCAGAATACATAGAAGGATCGCTCATCGTCTAATAAACTTGCACAATCTTACCTCGACTAGGTAATGATACAGGCCATTAAGGAGAACAACAACCTTGATGCATCTCATGATTCATATGATCAAGTCTTCCTGCATAACCCTACATCAATAATCAACACATAAACACTCTTCTATGTCAAAGAGACACGTGTTGGATGCAGTGACTATGCTTGATGGGTTTGTAAAGGTCACGTTAAGGGTCTTGCTAGGAGGTACCCAAAAAAACACTCATAGCACTTGAAAAAGATTAATAGGACTAACAAAGGTAGTATTCTTCATTCTTTTTATTGCAGAAGTGTCGACAGTAATAGTTGGCTTATCCATGCCTAAATTCTTCTATATCCATGTCTTAATAGTTTTTACAAAAATGATTAACTAATGATGCTTATGGCAAGATAGTATTAACTTTCACAAGTTGAATAGATGAAAGAAAGGAGAGCAATATGAAAATATTATGCATGGTTAGGGCTCACAATAAGGAAAAAATCATGTAGAGAAGGAACATGATCTTTACAAAGATTCATGTGGCTATAGAAATATCCAGACTTACATACCAAGAAATAGAGAAGGATATGCATAGAAGAAAACTAATTTACTATTTTCTTGACTAAATAGGTTATTGAGGAACAAAATAAATTTGTGCTTTGTTCTTGGCTATAGGTATTCATATGTACATGAATGTGAAGCTTAAAATTTGCTACAACAGCTCTAGTTCTTTAACAAGCATTTTTTCATCAGATGAAATTTATAACACATCTGAATAGATTGGGCAAACAAACCCAAAATATTCCTCACTAAGGGATCTATGCTCTAAATCATAGAGCTAGTGTCATAACTATGACCTTCCTAACCATAACTCGATTCACATTAGCACCTGTCAATGCTCTCTCATGAAGCCCATATCCATGATCCCATCTAATTGGTTTCCTTAGTAGTGTAGTAAAATTACTTCACTACTTACGCTAGTCATGTGCATGAGTGAAGCTAGTTACTCTTTGGGTGTTCCTCATGATATCCCATAGTCTCACTATGAGACTCTTTTGAAGGTAAGTAAACCTTCAGTACATGATAGACGATCATAATGTATCTTGCATAATTCTCTCTACAACTTGTTGAAACCTATAGGATTGCATATTCACATTCCTAATGGTGAAGGTATATTTCCTTCTTCTCAACAATCATATGGTCTAAATCCATAAGGATTATATGTAGGGATCCAATTACTACTAAAGTTGCCTCACCTATGACATTTTGATGGTCATAAAGCCATCAAGCACATGCTTAAAAGCATGCTTACAGCTTAGTGATGTTTGAACAGAAGGCATGTTACTATGCCATAAAATTCTTACCTAAAGGTAAGTGCGTATATAACACCATGAGGTGGGAAAAAATTCAAGGGCATTTCCCCAAGGAAATGGAGTTCTAAAGAATTTTAGCCATAAGATCAAAAATAAGGCATTGTGGACCAATGGCACACATGCCATTCACTATAGCACAGGGCTTGGCAAGCTCATGGCATACAAGCCATATCCTCAAATATGAACTCCATAACCTACAAAAACATAAAATGCTAGCAATGACATCTATGTTGCATAATCTTGTTTTTCTTGCAAACCATCAAAAGGGCATATTCCTAGCAAGTTGATCCATCTTTTAATCTTAAAAACATGAACAAATTTGATGCATGCATTTCAATCATATTTCTATGCATGTATGTAAAAACATGGTGAAGCATAAAGACACTAAATATATCATATACCTAGTTCCCATCACAGAGATGGAACCCTTAAATATCATATTTGGTGGATTCTCATGAATCCCATATGGTATAACTATAATAGTTTGGTTATGATACAAAGGTCATTAATCTACCAAGGCGAGCTAGTTCTTAAGTATCAAAGTAAGTACTAATTGGATTCCCTCACAATATGGCATCCTACCTAAATTCCTCTCTCAGTGGAAGCCATTGCTCATAAGTGAGCTAAGTCATGTGAGCATATGTTAATGCTCCTTGTGAAACCCATAAGTGATTCCAAACACTCTAAGGGGTTTCCATCTAGGCTATGCCATCTAGAATAGCTAGCCCTAATGTGCAATGACTACATTTCGTTTCAAGAAATCAAAATATGACTCCATGTAGGCATTCCCGCAACACACCATAGTCTCTAGTACTGAGAGACTCTCTTTGAAGGTTCCTTAACTTTTCTATCTATAGATTTAACTTACTCTTTGGGCTCCTATCATATGTGCCCCTTAGTCTCCCTAAAATAATCGATAAGACTCTAATGATGTTATCTCAAGTGGCAATGGATAGGATTATCTCCCATCATATAAAGGTAAGCTTTTGGATATCAAATAATATCCCTCTACTTAATAAATGTGTATGCTATTTCTTTGTTTTCCTTATTTTTAAAATAGCATACCATGGGTAATGTTGCAAAGAAGCATGGGAGTTTATATGCATGTTGTTTTTTTCTTTCCTTAAATGAAGTTGTATAATCTTTCATGAATGCCTTAATAAAGAGAACTCAAACATTCCTAAGATTCATCTTCACAACCATGCAAATGCAATAAACTATGCATCATGCAACCAAGTCAAATAAGAGAAAACAAGAATTGAAGAGTAAAATGGTATTCTTTGTGATGATCCATGATCCATCGGCTCTTCAACATTAAAAAAAATGTGTTGCATTGAGTCTTCCATCTCTTATAATCCTTGATTCCTTGAGACACATTTGCATATGCTTCAGTTGTCCTCTTCCTCTCTTATAAGGCAAATATAGTGTTTCCCCTCAACAATGGCATGAATGTTACAAATGCATAAACATGTGCATATATAATGTCCCTAAGGCACCTACATGTTTCAAATATACATTACCTAATTACCTAAGGCACATTATGTGCTACATATACAAGATTACAAAACTAAGTAGGAGTTTCCTACTTTTACAAGCTTAAGAGATGGCTACTGAGAACAAATCTGCTAGGAAGACCTTGTAAATCTCCTCCATTTCTAGTGGCCTTTACATCATTGGAAAGTTATGAAAAGATCTTTCCAAGGAGATAAAAATCATCAAAATCAAACACCTGAGCAAAGAGCAATGTGCATCTGAATTCAACTAGTTGCTAGGTTATCACTGATTGGAAACATGTTTGAAGTGGATACTTTGGATGCTTCCCAAAGTGAATTGGGAGATAGATTCTCATCTTTGAATCTCTAACCTGTAGAAAATATTCCAACCAACACATAAAAACAAGAATCATCAAATTTGACATAAAATGATACCTTTTCAAAGGGGACAAAACTGTCCTCCTCCATGATTTGGACTTTTCTTCTCTATAACATGTTTTTATGATTGTTGCTTTGTCTACAGATAGGCCATCCGGCTCTTTCCTATGAGGTCATGTGTTTGATTCTCAATGTTACCTTTTGCATGTTAGGCTTGCAATCTTCTTTTTTATCCATGGCTTCTAAGAAGTGTTGCGCCAAAGTTTGTATGAGGAAAATATGACATAGGCTATTTTTGACTATGCAGCTATGGTAAAATGAATACCGTGAGGCCTTTCTTATGGGAGGTTGTGGGTTCAAATCTCATTAGTTGCATGGATTTGATGGTATACTACCTTTTGCTAACCATCAGAAGATGGCAAGAAATGCAAAGTAAATGACAAGGGGGAAATACGCCACACGATTGAGAGATAAAAAAGGTCGCCATTCGAGGAACATAACAAAATAAAGAATCTTTTATCTCCACTCGAAGAAGATAATAAAATAAAGAATCTCATTGAATTCAAAAGACAATATACTAATCAAGTCTCCATGGGAGCTTATGAGGAAGGTGATAATAAAATAAAGAATCTCATTGAATTCAAAAGACAATATACTAATCAAGTCTCCATGGGAGCTTATGAGGAAGGTGATGAAGCTACTACGGTCTCCATGAAAGCTTGCTCTGATACCCATGAAGCATTACGATGACTTGCATAGAGAGATGAGTCTCTTTTCCTCCCAACCATATGCCTCTATATAGCTCTCTCTAGAACTACCCACTATAGCATGTAAATATGAACCATCCAAGTGTTGGCCATGTAACTACATGTGTGCCAAGTATCCTAGGTAACTAGTTAACTCGAGTGGATGCTTCTAGAAGGCTCTATAGCTCTTGGGGCAAAACACTCTCCTTGATCTCTCATAGGGCTTGAACCCAAGACTTCTTCCTTCTCATCCATATGACTTAACCACTAGGCCAATCACCTTTGCTTATCTAGAGAGTATAAGCACCTTTTCTTAAGTCTACTCTCAAGACCTCTGCCCAACACTTGAATGAAAAAATAATATCAATCTCTCTCAATAACACTGAATCTCCCAACAAATTAACAAACTTCCTTTATAACACTCAATCTCTCTTGCATAAGCCTCAGGTTGGCAAGCTTCTTCTTTGCAAAAGGTACCAACCCATATCTTTTAATGTATCAAAATGCATATATCTTAGAGCGGATAGATACTAGGTGATGATAGCCACATAGTATGTTCATTAATGAAGGATTTGACTTAGCATTACCATTTCAGATATAACTAAGTATCATAGAAAATGGAACTGCAAATATTTTATCTAGAATTATCCTATTTATCATTCTCAATTGTTCTCTTAAAAATATGTTTTCTACTCTAGGTACTTCCATGGAATCATATGAGAGGGGAAAAACGTAAATATATATTCAAAACAAGAGAAACTTTCAAAGTAGCATTTTTTTTACTTTTCAAATTATCAAGTAAAAAACAAGCAAAAAACTTTAAAGGCAAGACTAGATAATAAGTGTAGATTCTCAATCAAGTGTGCATCATACATTCCAAATTCAAAAATAATACTCATGTATCCACAACTAGTAACAACACGATTCACATCCAGAACAGATAGATGTGGGTTACCTTTATTAGTGCATAAAGCAAACTGTATCTGTTAGAAATGGGGTAGATACAAATATCTAGAGTAAGATTAGGCATCCACAGTGGGTACTCACTCTATAAAGAAACCAACACACCTTTTTCACAAATTATCAAATAGTTCCTAGTCTTTATGTATCCACATCTAGTGGAATTCTCAGCACTCCAAAGTTATCAATCATTTGTGCAAAAAAAAACTTCCCTGGCATACAAATTGCACACAATCTTTCACAAAATATCCATATTCTTATTGGACATGATCGACCATAGCCACTACCACTAGAAAACCCATAATTCATAACCTCATATCAAATACCAAATTTCTTTGAGCAGTTAACCATACCTTTTGATCAGTAGTTCCATATTGTAAGCAAACATTGTTATATGAAATTAGCCGTTAGAAACAATTTTTCGTTTTTTTTTTAAGCAAAAGATTTTGATTAAGGTGGCAGCCCATCAATGTGTTAGGGTAAACCAAAGGCCAAATTTAGACCATTACATCCAGGGACTCAACAAGGAGATAAATGCATGATATAAAAGTCTTGTGGTACAAATGGGGATTACAGATAATAAAAAATTGGAGTGGAGGCTAGATCTTGACTTCACATCTTGTTGCATATAGGTCTTCTTTAGAGAGGTAGTCAACCATCAAACAATGTACATGACATCAGATTTCAACCCTTGTGGTTTTGAATTATGAATATGTATTGGGATGGGTAGAATAGAGACTCAGCAGTGTATTGAGTGAACATCATCATCGATTAACATAGGACGTTATGCATACATAAGATTGGCATCTACCAACATATATCTATATTCACCAAACAACATCCCAAATATTTCTCATCATTCAGCAACACTTCATGTTTTGACCAAACAACTATCTATTAAAATCCCAAAACACCATAATAATGTTCATCCTTTTGAAATATCAATCTTTTACATATTCAATTGCACGTGGTAACCAAAGAGATGTTAAATAATACTACTAGTATTTCTAGTCCAACAACCATATTTTCTTACACACCATGTCCAAAATGAAAGAGTTCACATAAGAATACATAATGCAGTGAAAGAAAATAAATGAAAGAATATCCTAAAATTAAAATAAGAAGATGTAATATGATTCAGCAGTCATGTCATTATAAAACAAAGCTTAGTGATACCTCAATAAAAACAACCCAAATAGAAGAATGGTTAGAGTTCTATAGCTATTTTTTCTCATAGTTGGTAGATCCCTATTAAGTATTCATCCTTGTACAGTGTTAGATCATGTTTCTGCTAATCTTGTGCAGGAAGAAGAATGGGCATTTACTACTGTTTGTAGTTTTGACCCATCTTCTCATGAGCAATGCATGTCTGCAGTAGTCTTAGATGTTTGGTACTTTGACAGTGGATCGACCAAACATATTACCTCGCAGCACAGTTTCTTCTCTTCACTCGAGCTTGCCCCTACAGGGAATACTATCACATGTGCCAACAACTCCTCTTATCCTGTAATGGGAATTGGTAAGATCATTCTGACTACTGCTGATGGTAGTTCTTTCACTTTGTCAGATGCTTTATTTGTGCCAGGGATCAAAAAGAACCTGTTATCAGTTTTTGCATTAGCCAAGATTGGCTTGGTTGTGAAATTTGTTGATGACATGTGTACAGTTCATGATCTGTCAAATGGTGATGTGATTATTGCTTCTGGCATTTTATGTCGTGGGTTGTATCAGCTCATAGACTATGAAAGATCTGAAAATGATTTGGCATGTGCAGTAAATGATTCTCAGGCTATGTCAAATGCAAAGCTTTGGCATGCACGCTTTGGTCATCTGAATTTTGCTAGTTTGCTACGTCTGCAGAAATCTGAAATGGTGTCCTCTTTTCCCAAACTTGAGGCACCTGGAAAACATGTTTGTGAAGGCTGTATTTTGGGCAAAATGCAGCATTCCTCCTTTCCAAAAGATGGTTCAGTTCGGGCTACACAGAAATTGCAGCTTGTACATAGTTATGTCTGTGGTCCTATGCAAACACCCTCTTTTGGAAATTACCTTTACTTCGTGACTTTCATTGATGATTTTTCCAGGCATGCATGGGTATATCCACTCAAAGCAAAGTCTGAAGTGTGCATGTGCTTCAAACAATTTTTTGTTTTGGCTGAAAATCTATCAGCGTGTAAAATGGGCACCCTTCATTCTGATCGAGGGGGGCAATATATGTCTTCTGATTTTAATGCATTTCTGGCTGAACGAGGGATAAAAGACTAGTGTGCAGTGCCGTATACACCTCAACAGAATGGAGTTGCTGAACGAAAGAACAGATCTCTCATGGAGATGGCGAGGTGTATGGTCAAGAGTCAGGCTTTACCTCATAGTTTCTGGCTTGATGCTGTCATGTGTGCAGCATATGTACTGAACAGGTGTCCCACTAAAGTGCTGCAGTCTATCACTCCATATGAGTCTTGGCATGACTGCAAGCCATCTGTTGCTCATCTGCATGTTTTTGGTTGTTTGGCATATGCACTAGTGCCTGAACAACATCGCAGAAAATTGGATGATAAGGCAGTAAAATGTATTTTTGTTGGGTACAGTTCTGAAAGTAAAGGCTATCGTCTATATCATCCACAGACTAAATGCATTCTGGTTAGCCGTGCTATTGTCTTTGTGGAAGATGCTATTCAGCCATTGCTTTCATGTACTAAGGAGACATCTGTTAGCTCCAAAGGCATGT
>CM035409.1:104492286-104522286 GCA_020310875.1 Ceratopteris richardii | reverse complement strand
ATACTGTCTATTACACTCCTACAAAGTTTCATTAGCATTGCTTCTCGGGATTGTGAGATATCAATGTATCTTTGCTCACTGATATGATGATTGTTGCAGCCCATGAATGTCGGGATGGAGCTATGACTTTCTAAACTTCTTTCTTTGCATGTAGTCCATCATTTTTTATGAAATCACTCATGATTGATAGCTTATTAAGTTAATTAAAGTTCCCCAAAAGGAATTAATTCAATTGCTACTGTGCTCAGAGAACTGTTCAAAACACTGAACAGGTGTAAGAACAGAATTAGCAAGTTTTTTATTCTTGGATCAACTCCAACATATCTATTTTGATCCATCATTTAGTGGATCATCTTCCAAGCTACATGTTGACAGGATGCGGGAAGAAGCAAGTATAGATACACATGCAGATCTAGCACTGAGGCAACCCTTCATTTTTTTTCAAAACCCTCACATCATTTTAAAGTGATTCTCATCACTACAAACCCTTGTAAATATCATTTCACCTTTTTGTAGCTCCATTTTGTACAAGCCGAGGAGTCCTCGAGCTTGGGGAGCCTTAGATGTAGTTGCCTGTCAATTTTCATAATTTTTAGACCTCGATTGGGCCCTCAAATAAGCCCCGGAACCTAATTTTTAACTAGGCCGGACACTAGGTCTGGACAGGGCCAAAGCTAGTCAAAAACTATAAATAGAGCTAGAGAGCTCATTTTTGAGGTGGCTTCTTGTAGTTTGAGTTTGTATGAGAACTTTCTTGCAATAGAAGTGATTCCATTGTCTTACTCTCTTTGTTCTTACTATGTGTGCGTGTGTGTGTGTATGTGTGTGCATGCTTGTGTGCTTCTCACTCACGCACTTGTGCTTCCACTTGCTCGTGGTCTTCATACCATCCTCATGTCTTCTCGGATTGACATTAAAGGAGGTGCTACTCATCACTGAGCTACACCAAATTTTGGCGCCGTTGCCGGGGATCGAGCTTTGAGGACGAGCGTGTGATGGTAAGATGTAGAGAGGACGCGTTGGAATGGTAAGTAGTAGGTAAATTTCTGATTTTTCTCCATCTCCATTTTCATCTTCACCTCCTCCTCCATCTCCACCTCCACCTCCTTCCCCACTACATATCCCCTCTTCCTTTTCATTCCCTCATTTGTTGTGTGCGAGTTTGAGAGAGAGCGATTGTGCGTGCTTGTTTTTGTGTGTTTTTTTGCATGTTTCTTGCAGGTGGCAGCTCCATCATCATCTCCAGCAAGCTCAGCAGGTACAGAAATTGTCTGCACAGTCCCCGAGGCGTTGAGCTCGAGCTATCGCGACACTCCAAAAATTTCACCTTCTCACGATTCTGAGTGCACCACGACACTGCGCAGGCCTAGAGCTCCTAGGAACCCTAGATAGAACAGAAAAATTCACCATATCCCGAGCTATCGCGACACTCCAAGGTATCGCGACACCCTGTGACCTATCGCGACACTTCGAGGTATCGCGACACTCCCAGCTATCGCGACACCCCCAGCTATCGCGACACCCCGAGCTATCACGACACTCCAAGGTATCGCGACACCCCGTGACCTATCGCGACACTTCGAGGTATCGCGACACTCCCAGCTATCGCGACACTCCAAGGTATCGCGACACCCCCAGCTATCGCGACACCCCCAGCTATCGCGACACCCCGAGCTATCGCGACACTCCAAGGTATCGCGACACCCCGTGACCTATCGCGACACTTCGAGGTATCGCGACACTCCCAGCTATCGCGACACCCCCAGCTATCGCGACACCCCGAGCTATCGCGACACTCCAAGGTATCGCGACACCCCGTGACCTATCGCGACACTTCGAGGTATCGCGACACTCCCAGCTATCGCGACACTCCAAGGTATCGCGACACCCCCAGCTATCGCGACACCCCCAGCTATCGCGACACCCCCAGCTATCGCGACACTCCGAGGTATCGCGACACTTCGAGCTATCGCGACACTTCGAGGTATCGCGACACCCCCAGCTATCGCGACACTTCCAGCTATCGCGACACCCCGACCCGACCTATCGCGATACCCGGCCATTAACGCATGAAAATTGAGAGTTAATTTTTGAGTGATTGAAAGGGTAGTTGAGCTTGAATTTTGACATATTGGTATAACTTAGAACCTTGGAAGTGGGCAAAAGGCCTAGAAACCAGAGATAGGTGGAACTAAGTGATTCTCAGAGACAGGGGGTACAGTGAGCTACTCCAAGGGGGCTAAATTATTGAAGTGTGTCTTGCAAATACCTGTGGCAATAAAGCTATACTAACTGGTGAGTTTTGGCAGGAACTTTGTGTGCACTCAAGGCAATCCAAAGCAAGCTAGCAAGGGTGAGTACCGAGCTTGGGAGAAGGCTTCTTGGGCTTGTGTAGCAGTTTGGTCAACCTGCTAATTGAGGTTGGAAGATCTCTCAACCCTCCTTTGTCAATTCCTAGCCTAGGATAAGTACGACTTAGGTGTGGTAATTAATTAGGGCAACGTTAGGCACGAATCAAGTCCAAGAGTATTAATCAACAAAGTGCAAGAAGTAAATAGGTCTTAAGTGCGAAAACCCTAAGGGACAAAAGGTAAACGGGAATCGATCACTCATCAAGTGCGGAAATTCACTTAAGTACTCCTGACGACGCAATTTCAGACAAGACCATAAACATAATATTCAACTAAAAAGAACGAAGTGATTGATGCAAAATCAACCTACAACGAGAGTGTGCGTGGGTTCCAGGGGATAAATAAATCAGGCTTATGAACCTTAGATCAGGCAGACACTTAGGCCGAGACAGACAGAGCCTCAGATCCTCTGAAGCTAGTGTCAATCACACCGCCAGGTCTTGGGCCCAGCAGTTGAGTGATTATCCGTACATTCCCAGGTCAGAAACAAGTGATTCTGAGATGTCCTATCACATGGAGAGACCAGTAGGTAGTTCAGGGTTGGCTTATCTAGAAAAACCAGAGGGACCTTACAAGACTCAGCTGGAATACATCAGGACGAATCGTCTAGGTGCTCGCATCTACGAAGACGGACTGAAAAGATCGGTGGTCCAGATTAAGAACCCCGATCAACCCCATGGATTAGACCATCCGGTAGTCAAGTTTGAGAATGGAGCATACCTAGATAAAGAGGGGACTATATATGTAGTCACCACTTTCCCTGATAGAACTGATGAGTTTGGAAATGTGATTGCGGAGACCGACATGGGTGACATAGAGCAAGGGAACTTAGAGAGAGAGCCAAGAACTCCCCGTGGTAAATCTGTCTTAACCAGAATCATGACTCCAGAGTGGATTCCACAGGATAATAAAAGCATAGATCTGTTTCTAAACCGAGAAACCGATGAGGTTTTTTGGAGATATAAATCTCCTCAATCTCAGGAAGTGAGTGCCCTCACGATCTATGAGTTTAAAGACCCTGATAGCCCAGGTCAAGTAACCTACCTAGACAATGCATCAGAGAGAATCTTCGTGGTCACTGAGCTTGGCAGACATGCCTACACATGGAAGGGAGAATTTGTTTTTCCCCAACCAAGGTCTAATGTGTCCTTTGGTCACCAAGGAGCTGGGACCTCCCAAGCTCATGGAGCTCAAAGAGATAGAGGTAGAGACAAACCTGAGGTAAGTTTTGCCAACTCCTTGGGAAGAGAAAGAACGGGAACAGAAAGGAATAGAGTAGAACCTGAGAGACATAGAACCCCATGGAATCACCGGGACATTGATGATTTTCCTTTGCCAAGGCCGAGAGAACACACTAGGACCCTACGACCAACCCAACTGGTGAAGTCCATGAAGAATTATTTCGATGGCACGGGAGACCCTTATGACCATGTGGCAGAATTTCGACAAGTGTTGAAAGCTGAACAAGTGGAGGACCTATTCACACAATATAATGCTTTCGGTCTAACCCTTAGGAACACTGCCCTTACGTGGTTCCAACCACTGAATGAGAGGCATTTCAGAAACATAGACCAACTCTTAGAGGCATTTATTGTTGAGTTTTCTAAGAGTGGAATCAGGCATAACACCTCCTCACTAATTCATAGCTTCAAACAAACACCTCAAGAGACGGTCAGACTAGCTGGAAGAAGATTTAGACAGTACCTGGAGAGATGCCCTATGCCGGAGTTACCCACACCAGCCAAACAAGTCGCCTTGTTCCTAGACGGATTGTTGAGCACTAAGCTCAGGTCATATGTGTACCTAAAGGACCCTAGAACGATAGAGGAGTGTGTGTGCATGTGCATAGACATTGAGGACAATCTAGGTGAGGAGTTAGAACTATCAAAAATCTATAAGGATTCTGATAGCTCTAGCACACAGACATCTGGTCAATCCACATCCATCGAGGAACTTGCAGAGAAGGTAGCCCAAAAACTAGGTGTCTCTAGCAAGCAAATTCCGAGATTTGCCCCAGTTAAGCGGTGTTACAATTGTGGCGGCGAACATATGGCAAGTGTATGCCCCATTATGGCCCAACCACAGGCGAATCTTAGTGGCCAGTACTGCACCATAGAGCGCAGGTACACCAACCACACTGCACAAGACTGCCCATATAACAAGCAAACTGTTAGGCAAAATTACCCTCAGCCATATCCACAACATGGTAGGTACCAGAATCAGTACCCATCACCACAATACAACAGACCACAGCAAACTTATCAACCACCTTATCAAGGGCAGCAGAGACCTCAACCAGTCCTAGTGCAGCAACCCCCTGCTCCAACCAATGTGATCCCAGTGAAATATGCATCTACTGAAGAAAATCCGAATAGAGCCATAGTCCCGGTCACCCCATTACTATCAGACAGTGATCCAAGTGACCATAGTTTTGACTCCACACATATTGATAGCCCCCAGGCTTACTACATGCAGTCACTCGAGCATAACGAGTCATACTATTATGAGGACCCAAGTGAAAATAGTGGGGAACCCGAGTATTCTAATGTCATGTACACAAACCCCAACTCTAGACCTCAACCTAGGCAGGTACGACCCCCATTTCCTAGAGGGCCATGTTTCAGATGTCAGGGAGATCACCTTGTACGTGATTGTCCACTACCTGTCCCTACACAACCTCAACCAGTAACCATTCAGGGCTTCTGTCAAGACTGCGGGAAAGAGCATCTCCTACGAGATTGCCCAAAGAACCCTAATAACATGCCTAAGATCACTCCTATCAATGTTGTCGGGTTAGTTGTAGACTCCATAGGGAGTGTGACTTCCACTGCACCTGTGCAGGTGATCACAAGAGCCCAGGCACTTCAACAACACCAAGGTGTTGGTCCCGAAAAGAGCCCCGAGGTGAGTGAAACAGAGAGCATACCCAAAAAGAGAACTAGCGCCTGGAAGGATAGTCGTGAAAGAATGAAGAGGCAATGGGCAAAAAAGATAAACGAACTTGAAGAAAGCGTGAGAGAAACCAAGGCAAAAATCACAGAAATCACATCTCAACCGCACTCCCACACACTTCCACCACTACCACCCCCATCACCCTCCCTTTCTCCACCCTCTAATACCTCTCACGAAACCCACCCACCACCCCCAGTAGGATCAGTATTAGCTGACCCCACTCCTGAAGGCTTGGACATGATGTTCAAAGCCTACCAGGCTCGACTTCAAGAAGGGCCAACAGCTGCAAACCTAGACAAGAGTTACCCTAGAGCAGACTTAGAGATTGAACGGATGAAGATGTGCATGAAAATGGTAGAACAAGCTCAAGCTATACTTGAGACTAGTCAAAAGTTCAATCAGACAAACTCTGTCAAGCCGGATTTGCATTTCCAAGGCTTACTAGAAAGATTAGAGCAGTTGGTAAACAAATCACAAGTTTCTTTACCTCCACAGGCTCAACCAGTTGTTGAAAGAGGAAGCTCACCACCAAAGGGAGCTTATGTTCCTAATTCCACGGATGCTGGAATACCTCCTTCAATACAACAGTACTCTCCAGAGTTCTTGCGGGAAATACAAGAAGAGAAATGGGCCAAGGAGAAGGGTGATTCCCCTCCTATTCCTGAGATTGATGATCTTCATGATCAATTTCCCCAAGACATTCCGTCTATCTATGGAGATCAAACAGAGCAACAAGAGGATGAGAGATTAGATTTTGAATCTAATTCTGTACAAGAGTTGCCTCATTTCACAGGCCCATGGGAAGCTGAATCTCTCCAGATCCGAGCTCCAACTATATTGGTGAGAAATGAAGATTCAGTGATTCCCAGGAACACTAATGTTGTGAAGAACACTAAGGTTCAATGTCACCTCACTGTAGAGGAACTCCTCAAGGCAAAACCGGAGCTCTGGGATCATGTGAAGGATCAGGTTCCAGAACTTGAATCCAATGCACCAAAAGTAGGCTCTAAACAAAAAATACCCGAGGTACCTCTCGACAAGATAGGAGACATGAGCGAAGGTGAAGAAGGTAACACTTATCTTCCGATCACCTATCAAGGTTACACAACCAAAGCAATTGTGGATTCGGGTGCGGGTGTTGCGATTGCGACTACCTCCTTGTGGAAACGATGGGGCAAACCCACCTTAAGACCAACGAGAATGAAACTTCAAATGGCAGATGGTCATTTTGAAAGACCTCTCGGATTGCTTGAAGGGATAACTCTAACCACTTGTGGTGTAGAGTTTGAACATACGTTCGCTATATGTGACTTTGAGAAAAATAATGTTTACGAGATGATCCTAGGAAGACCTTTCTTACGACAATTGCAGATAGTACAGGATTGGGGAACCAACTCCTTGTACTTACAGCACTTAGGGGTCACCACCAAGGTCAATCTGAAGGATCACACCTTCAGAGATGTACCACCCCTACAGTGGAATCCTATCCACAAAGCGAAAGAAGACTCTATCTCCGTGCATTCTAGAAGTTCACCTGAACCATCCTGGTTGCATGAAGATACTCACTTGTGGATGTGCAAGGTCGCGGAGGAAGAGGAAAAGCGCCGAAAAGCGAGAGAAGAAGGAACTCCCCCAGGAGATAGACCAATAAAAGACCCAGCCTATACACCGATGATATTTCCTGATGAGGAATTTGAGCCTCATGGTTGGGCAGAAATCTTAGCTACCATGGACATTGCAGTCAATGAGGAACAATGGACACCCCATTGTGATGAGGAGGGTTATGATATTTCAGTGTTCATGTGTCAGCCCTTGTTGGAAGACTGTGATCCTAGTGAGTTCATAGAAGAAGAAGAGAGTGATGATGATCTAGAATCCATTGTGATGGATACTTACTTTGACTCAGAGGAACACTACTTAGAAGACATAGGAGTGTTAACCCAAAAAGAAGAAGAACCTCTTGCAAGTATTAAAACGATAAGTTCAAAGAAAGGAAGTGAAGGAGGTCAAAAGAAAAAGAAAAGAAAAGCAGTAAAACAAGAAGAGGAAGAATCATTGTTTGAAGTACCAGAAAATTTCAAGAAATACGAAGTGGAAGACCGGAAAATTTTGGTACGAATGCCTAAGAGAGAGGCCATTATAGGAGAAGCATATGACAATAAAGAAAAGACCAAAAAAATTGTAGTGACCATTGAAGGGAACGAAGAGCGATGTACGTACATAGGAGATGACCTAAGTGCAGAAGAAGAAGCAGAGCTTGTAGCTCTATTAAGGGAATACAGGGATGTGTTCGCATGGCATTATAGAGACTTGAAAGGAGTAGATCCAGAGATCTGCTCTCATACGATTCCGATGACCACTGATGCTAAGCCCACCAAACAAAAACCTACACATATAATGACAACTATGCGGCCAAAATAAAAGAGGAAATTGACAGGCTGATTGAAGCCGGATTCATCTATGAGATTGAGCACACTGAATGGGTGTCCCCTATTGTAGTGGTGCCCAAGAAGAATGGGAAATTGCGAGTGTGCATTAACCTTAAAAAAGTTAATGCCGCTACGATTAGAGATAGTTATCCACTTCCAATCACCGAACATCTTTTGGAGCGTGTTGCAGGCAAGGAAGTTTACAGCTTCCTTGATGGATTTTCAGGTTACAACCAAGTAGCCATTGCCCCCGAAGATCAACACAAAACGGCCTTTGCCACAGAATGGGGAATCTTTGCATTTCGTGTGATGCCATTTGGGCTCACCAATGCACCTGCAACATTCCAAAGACTCATGTGTCATGTCTTCAAAGAGTTCCTGCGAAAGAGCTTAGAAGTATATGTGGATGATTTGTGCGCTCATTCCCAAGAGAGAAGTTACCACATCCCTGAGCTCAGGCAAATCTTCAACAAGTGTAGAGATTATCGAGTGTGTCTGAATCCAGAGAAGTGTGTGTTTATGGTACGCCAAGGTAAGATCTTAGGTCACATTGTTTCGAAAAATGGAATATCAACAGACGAAGACAAGGTAAGAGCAATAGCAGAATTGGCCAGACCAAGAAATGTGAAAGAGGTACAAGCCTTTATGGGCCATTGTGGATATTACCGTAGATTTATCCACATGTATGCCATCATAGCTAAACCTCTTTATGGGCTGTTAACGAATTTTGAATGGAATGAGGAATGCGAGACTTCCTTCAATGAGCTGAAGAGACGTTTGTGCACAGCACCAATATTGACTACTCCGGATTGGAGCAAACCCTTTCATGTCCATGTAGATGCCTCCAATCATGCAATAGGATGTGTGCTAGCACAACCCACAGGTGAAGGAAACCTAGATTTGCTGATAGCATATGCTAGTAGGCAATTAAATGCAGCTGAACGAAATTACACCACAACGGAGAGAGAAGGCTTAGGCATGATATATGCTGTGAAGAAGTTTAGACACTATCTATTGGCCAATAAGTTCAATTTTTTCACTGATCATCAAGCGTTACTATATTTGGTCAATAAACCTTGCAATACAGGTCGCTTAGTAAGATGGTTCCTCTTACTAATGGAATACGACTTTGAAGTTGTCGTCAGGAAAGGTAGAACCCATCTTAGGGAAGACCATCTTTCTCGCATCACTTCAGGAGAGCCACCGCAAGGAGTGTCTGACGAATTGCCCGATGCTTATCTGTTCAATTTAGAAGTTGTTCCTAAATGGGCAAATAAGCTGGTACCAATCCTAACCTTCGGGCCTGCAAATAAGAATGTGAAAACCAGCAAAGAGGAAATTGTAAAATCATTAAAGTATCAAATATTGGCTGGAAGTATGTACAAGCAAGATACCGAGGGAGTGTTAGCTTGTTGTGTCGAGGAGGATGAACATACTAGTTGGTTGCAACAAGCCCATGAGGGACTGCTAGGGAATCACTACTCTAAACAACGAACATTGCAGAACCTAAAACGCTTAGGAGTGTATTGGCCTAGCATGGACAAGGAAATACAAGAGTGGATTCACAATTGTTCAGTGTGCCAGGAGAGACCCCCAGTGGAACATGCCACTCTTTATCATGTGTCATTAATCCCAGATTGGAGTGCTCCACTGGTCAAGTTCATGAGATCGGGAACATTACCCAATCAGGCTAGTCTTGCAAGAAAACGGAGCATGGAGCAAGAGGCTCAAGACTATGCCTTAGTAGGGGACAACTTATATCGAAGAGGCAAGGATGGTTACCTAAGACTGTGCGTACATGAATCAGACTATTTGAAAGTCTTAGAAGCTGCACACAGCGGTGCTGCAGGTGGACACTTTGGGCCTGACCGAGTAATTAAGACCACTCTATTCTCAGGACTGTGGTGGCCCACTCTTCATATGGATGCACATACTTATGTGAAGAGTTGCGACACATGCCAACGTGCCCAGTATCCGATGAGAAAAGATGAAATGCCATTAAGACCAATGATGGGAGGACGTGCATTTTCAAAGTGGGGGATAGACTTTGTAGGTCCCATTAACCCCCCAGCTAGAAACTCCCATGCAGAATACATTATTGTAGCCACAGATTACCTTACAAAGTGGGTGGAAGTAAAGGCCACGACAAAGAATGATGCTCAAACAACGGCTAAGTTCTTATTCGAAAATGTGTTCACTAGATATGGGTTACCAATAGAGTTGGTTAGTGATAGAGGTACACACTTCTTGAATGAGGTCATCGAAAATCTCCTTCAAGAATTCATGGTGGTACATAAAAAGTCTGCACCCTATCACCCACAAGCTAACGGACAAGCCGAGAGCACGAATAAGATCCTGTGTAACGTATTGACGAAACTGGTCAATAATAAACGCTCTGATTGGGACAAACAACTTCACCATGCTGTTTGGGCATACCGAGTTGCCTACAAAACGGTACTCAATGCCACCCCATTTCAGATGGTCTTCGGACAAAATGCAGTGTTACCACTAGATTTCCTAATCCCAGCTTTAAGAGTAGCACAAGAGCATGAGTGGAATGGACATGAGTTGTCCTCTAGGATCTTGGATCTAGAGCGTTTAGGTGAGACGAGGCTACGAGCCGCAGCAGGTATCTATGCTGCAAAGAAACAGCAAAAGGCATACTTTGATGCCCATGTGAAGGATAAGGGCTTGAAAGCAGGAGATCTAGTGTTAGTCTACACATTGAAACAACACGCAAGGAAGCTAGAAAAGAGAGGCTACGGACCTATGATCATTAATAGGATCTCCACGAGTGGAGCAGTACAACTAGCCACTTTAGAGGGGGACGTCCTCCCAAACTATATTAGCGGGTGCAGAGTCAAGCTGTATCAAGAACCCCTCACGGAGGAGATGCTAAGCCGACTCAATACTGCTAAGCAACGTAAAGAGGAGGAAAAACGAATTCGAGAAGAAGCACAGGCAGAGGCCTTAGAGCGTATCAGACGAATGAAGTTGAGGAGACAAGGAAGGGACCAGCCTATGACTGACACTCAAGAATCTCCAGGCTATCACATGGCCATGTGTGAGGCTTCAGGTGAACATACCCATAAGATAGTGGACCGACGACCTTTTGTGATCCTAGAAATAGGACAAAGAGACAGCACAACAAGCGTGAGGGCTTTAATTGATTCAAGAGCAGCCACAAGTGCAGTTCGGCTTTCTTATTGCCAACAGCTGCAATTGGAGGTAAAACCCATAGAAGCTTACCTGATAGGATTAGGAGGTGTTGAAACCCCTTGTATGGGAGAGGTGGATCTTCCCCTCTACATACAAGAGGTCCTCATGCCAGCAAAAGTGCTAGTGTGTGAAGACGAGGATCTGACCGAACCTCTTGTCTTAGGCCAAGACTGGATCTATGATCACGCAGTCAACCTCAACCTAAGAAGTGGACTTCTTCAGGCTTGGGTAGGCCAAAGTCGTCTCACGGTTGAATTAGAAAATCAAGCGCTCAAACCAATAGAACAGGCACCAACTACTGGTCCCTCCAGGAATCCACATGAAGATAACCATGTTGTGCTTGTCCAAACTTCTATGGTGCAGAGGAATGTCAATCTTACTGAAGGTTCAGGAGCCAAGAAGGAGTTCCTAAATGATCCAAAGAAGATTCTAAACGAACGGACCGAACATCACTCTACACGAAGGAGGCCGCTGATCAAGAGGCAGGAGCGCCAACCCGCGCAATATGGAGCATCTCATGGCGTGAAGCAGATCTGGATACGCAAGGATGGAAAACCCACAGCTCCAATAGCAGATTCTCAAAGAAACAAGAAACGAGCCTCACCATCAAGGAACAAAGTGAAGAAGCCCCCTAGGATAACCCCTAGGCGTACTATTTCTATTTGGGTTCCTAAGCGGTCAATGAAGGCCACCCCTAATGCTAGACAGATATGGGTGCCCAAGGCTAGCTTACAAGCCCAAATTACTTCACCTACAGGCACTAGGATGAAGCAGCTTTCACAAGCACTCTTGGCCAACAACTCAGAAAGTGACAAGATACCTACACCTGTCACTGTCCCCACTCCCATCAACCCCAGGAATGTCTGGAAATGGGTACCCACAAGGTCCCAAATACATCACACACTCAGACCGAAATCTTCACCTGTCCTTAGCTCTAAGAGCTACGACTCCTGTATCAAAGTGTGGAGAATTAAACGGTGTACTAAACCCCCTGACCCTATTCTGTAAATCCGTCCACACTAACACAGAAGCATTCCGAGCCCATTGCATAACCAAAGTATGCATCTAGGATGACACTGACCTTTAATCACCACTCACACATATCATAAACACCTCACCACTAACCACTGACCTCCGGGATTGTCATGTTAGTATTGTGAAGGGAACACCATTATATCTTGTTTCCTATGCAACACTAATGTGCCTTTCGTCTTCCAGTAGATAAGCAACCTACTCTCATGGCAACAGCGGCAGGCACAAGCTCTCAGGCAGGATCTGGTGCTCCTATCAATTGGGATGCCATGCCAGTGGAAGCTCCACCAACAGCTAGGCCTGAAGAATTCTTGAATGTGCGAAGGATTCCTATTCCAGATCCACCCAGTGGACTAACCGAAAGAGTAAAAGGGCACTCCCATTGGTTCAATGAAATGCCAGGGGATTTGGGAGACGCAGATCACATCTGGGAGTCCAAGATGGAGTGTGGAGGGGTTTGGTGGACCTTCCAATTCTTTTCAAGAGAATTTGAGACCTTACAAAATGCAGCTCCACTTCAAGATATCTGGCAAAAGGCAGGACTTCAAACTTACTTCAGTGCAGCTCTACCTAAACCTGACTTCCTCAGGTGTTACTACTTGATTGCTACGTTGAAACCTACCGGGGATAAAGATCATTCAGGCACATTCTGGGTGCCCTCCTTATCTAATCTGGAGGAGATGAGGAAGTTTGAATTAAATGTAACATTAATCAGGGAAGCCCTTCAAATGTATGGCACTCATGTGCCTTCAGATCGCGACCCCTTGATACCAGAATCAATGAAAAGCAATAGAGTCAAGAAGCTCAAAGACATGTGCGCCCTCACCCCCAACATCGCCATACCTCTGCGGATGTGCCTCCAGCACTTCGCATTTCTAGCTTAGGACCGTTTCACTCAGCCTCACAAGAAGATATGGTACGGATTGTATTTAGCAGAGACCGGAAGCTTGCCCATTAAGATGCCGGTATGGATCTTAGATCAGGTGTATGAGGCAGGCAAGCGGGGGGTGAGGAAGCCCACTTTACATGGTTGTTGTGCGTTGACGAGAATCATCTACAGATGTCTGGCGTATGATGTGCCAATTGCTCGAGCCCTAAAGTATGCACACCTGGAGCTGTTTAAAGGGCGAAAGTCAGGGAGTCAGCCTGCAAAAAGAATGCGTGGATCCCTTTCACAAGTCCTGATCCCTCCAGCAACCACCGCCGAAGTCTCCACTAGAGAGGAAGCCCCGGTGGCACCAATCACAATCCATCTCCAGGAGTCTCAACCAAGAGAGGTGGTACAGCCCACTCCTTCTGCCCCTCCGCTACCTACCGATGCAGAATTTGCAGCGATGGCCACCTTCACCGAGGACCCAAATTTTGATTTTGAAACATTTCTGCAGACGGCTCATCTATGAGACAGTGAAGGTTGCCCTGACAATGTCGATCCGGGGACATCAACCCAAAGAGAACATGCACGAGGCGAGACAAGCAGTGTACAGGAGATAGGAGTGGCACAACTTCCTCAAAGACTAAGCACACAAGCTCAGGAGAAGGCACCAAGAGATAACCCGGAAGAGAGTGAAGACGAAGCCCCTGCATATATGGCACAGCTCAAACGACTATACCAAACAATCAAGCAGGTACAGCGACGCCATAAAATGTCAGAAGAAGCGAATAGGGCCCTAGTAAACCAGATGTTACACTCAGAGCATATCGAACCCCAGTTTGTAGAATCGCTAAATCTTTTGGCGGACACCTGTGGCATCAGTGAAGCAATGCGAACCTTGGTCTATAAAGAGAACCCTGCTTATGATCAAAGAAGAATTGATACACGGCCGCGACAAGGAAAGATGATTCAGATGGAAGTATCTACCGCATTAGCGACGTCCACATCAGAAGATGTTCACATGATTAGCCCTAGGCCCAATGATGAACCGGAGGACATGACGCATGCACCATCCCCCCCGTCATCTCCTATCCCACCCTCAGAGCCTCTCTCCACGTGTCTTTCTACACAACCATTCTCCTCCTATAGTGAGACCATTGTACACACCCCCGTTTCCACTTTCCTTCCTTCACCCTCATCCATCTCTGTCACTCAGATTTTTGAACCCCAACTAGGTCACCCTTCATTCCCCCATGCCTTTGGACAACCATCTGTCACTAGTCAGACTCTTTCCATATCTTTACCCTCCACCCCTCCATTTCCTCCCTCCCAAACTCTACCTACCCCATCCCTTGTAACTGCCTCGGGCACCACACTAATCACCCAACCCTCCTTCTGGACCCAACTTGTAAACATTCTTCAACAGGTTGATGAACATAAGAAAAAGTCCCTTCCCCAAATTCACTTCCCCACATTCACAGCCACCACTATCACACCACCCACCATCCCGGTGTTCACATTTCACGAATCACACTCTCTCATGTCCGATCCCATGGACATCTCACCATCCGCTGGGTCACCCACTACCACTGTTCTCACAACACCATCACAGGTTATTACACTCACATCACCACTTCCACACACGATAGGCACAACATCCACTTTTCCCATTCCCACTTCCCAACCCCCTGCATCTTCCATCCTTACCCCCGCATCCACCTCATTTAGTATTGCACTCGACACGATGCTCGAAGCTGCCACTCAGCTTAAGCAGGAATATACATTGTTGGAAGAAAATAACAAAGAGCTTTGCACCCTCTCAGCAACTCTCCAAGAGCGTGTCAATGCTTTGGAGTTCAGTCATACGGAGTCACAAAGCAAGATATCCGCCCTCGAACAGGAAAATGCGCAACTCGAGGCGAGACATATGGAAGAGAGCAAAGCCATGGAGGAACAGCTGCGAGATCAGATGGGCCGCAATGCAAGGCTTCAACGAAATATGGCTTTGCTACGACGACATCTAGCGGCAGCGCAAGAAGAGAACAGACGGCTTCAACAACAAAACCAAGAGAACCTCGAGGCGGCCATGGAGAACACCCCGGGAGCACCCATAGACCCGGTTAAATTTCAAGCTGTGCCCTCAGAAAGCATACAACAGATCCTGGAAACTTATGCCAATCTTTTAGAAGCACATGATCAGCTTGCCGACCAGCTGAAGGACCTACAGAGACCCCAAGAGTCTACACCACATCAACAGGAACCTAAAGAGATGACTGACGCTGCTACTTCAACTGAACCTGAACATTCAACGACCAACGACGTACTGGAGTTGCGGCAACAGATTGCAGAATTAAAATTGAAGTTGATGCAGTACGAGCGACCTCCTTCCCCACCAGAGCAACCGTTAGAAGAAGAAGCAGTTACTATTCCAATGGAGGAAGCATTCGACGACACCTACGAACCTCAACCATTCCCAGGAGGACGCGTCACAGAAGAAGGTCAAGATACCTATGAGGAACCCCCATCGGCATGGATGAAACAGGTAGAGGAAATGGGGCAAACTCATCAGGAACGGATATCCACTCAGATGCTGGCAATGAAGGCCATTGAGGACACCATCCTTCACTCAGAGTACTTCAGGCACATTGCCCCTAGACGCCTTATCACTAGCTCAGAATTACAATACAAGCCCTATTTTGTTTTGTTGGCCGACTACAATGCAGAAATCAAAAGGGTCACCAACAAGTGCCCAACATTTGCCACACAGTTCGAACCAGAAGATATACCAGAAGCGGCACGAAAAGGGGCCATATTCCAACCAACTTGGAGGCAGAAGTTACTCGAAACTTACCCAGAAATGCTTCGAACATGGGATCACGCCCCCATGCATTTGAAGTACAATCCGTGTTTTGGGCCAGTGCAAAGACGAAGATCATGGAAAGCTTTTGCCATCAAGGTTCAGAATAACGCAAACTGTAAGGAATGGCTCAATTACCCCGCCATCGCCCCCCCAACCGGTACTCCCACAGTGTCATACATGATTGCAACCATCAGACATTGGATACCACGCCTCCACCCTATGCCAGATGTGGCTGCCCAGATGATGCTCAAGATCTTCGATATGATGCAGGTCGTACTCAAAACTTTTCGCAATGTATGCCGTATTCAACCTCCTATTCCTAGGTTTATTAATGGTAACTACGACCTGCTATATGATATGAGCACAACCCCGAGCATACGAGTGGCTTACGCATGGCATGCACGCATAAGATATCTCCCTGCCTGCTACAAGCAAACATTCGACGATATGTTCACCACGGGGTTTTGGGAAGCACATTCAGAGGTATTCGCGCCACGGCCTACGCATTTACTCCATCTCTTTGCATGCGAGCAAACAATGCATTCCGAGCTTTACACGATGCCACAACCTGACATGCCTGGTACAGTGGATTGGGAGTACTTGCAACGAGATCTAATCAGAGGTTTAAGAATCAAAGAACAAGAATTGGCAACCGACCTCCTGCAAAAATACATTGATCAAACGGCGGAAAAGAGGTCTGTCAGAGGCGACAGACCCTAGGGGGGGGAGAGTGTTGACAGGATGCGGGAAGAAGCAAGTATAGATACACATGCAGATCTAGCACTGAGGCAACCCTTCATTTTTTTTCAAAACCCTCACATCATTTTAAAGTGATTCTCATCACTACAAACCCTTGTAAATATCATTTCACCTTTTTGTAGCTCCATTTTGTACAAGCCGAGGAGTCCTCGAGCTTGGGGAGCCTTAGATGTAGTTGCCTGTCAATTTTCATAATTTTTAGACCTCGATTGGGCCCTCAAATAAGCCCCGGAACCTAATTTTTAACTAGGCCGGACACTAGGTCTGGACAGGGCCAAAGCTAGTCAAAAACTATAAATAGAGCTAGAGAGCTCATTTTTGAGGTGGCTTCTTGTAGTTTGAGCTTGTATGAGAACTTTCTTGCAATAGAAGTGATTCCATTGTCTTACTCTCTTTGTTCTTACTGTGTGTGCGCGTGTGTGTGTATGTGTGTGCATGCTTGTGTGCTTCTCACTCACGCACTTGTGCTTCCACTTGCTCATGGTCTTCATACCATCCTCATGTCTTCCCGGATTGACATTAAAGGAGGTGCTACTCATCACTGAGCTACACTACATATATGATTATTTATGCTCATTAGCAAGCTAAAGAGGTCCACTAAACTCTCCTTCCATCATTCTCAGCAGATGTGAAGCAGGATCTAGCTACACCACTTCATCTCTTGTGACTATCCACCATCTCCTTCAATAGTGGTCACAGCAACAACAAGAAAGATGGGAGATGGATTTCCATCCTTCATTGACAAATTATATAGGAACAACTACTCAACACGGTCACTTAGGATGCAAGCCTACCTTCAAGGGAGAAGTCTATATGGATACATCTCAGGAGATGAAGAGATGCCACTCTTCAGGAGCAAGCAACAACCTACCAGAGAAGAGCAAGAAAGGTTGACCACATGGTGTGCAAAGGATGCTCTTGCTAGGTCATATCTACTAAACTCAGTCTCTGATTTCTTGTTACCATATGTTAGGAATCGCAAGATCTCCCAAGAGACTTGGGAAGTACTCTCATCATATTTCTCATCGAGCTAGGAAGAATCAGTTATGGATGGAATTTACAACTCTAAAGAAACAACCAAAGCAAGGAGTGGCTATGTAACCAAGATGAAAGATGTGGCTGACCAGTTTGCAAGCATTGGAGAGGAGATAGAAGAAGAACACATAGTGAGGCAGATCATTAATGGAATCAAGGCTGATGACAAGTGGGAGTCCTTCACCACAGCAATGGACCTCTACATGGATATGCAAATACCTGATCTCAACACCTTGATGGGGCAACTCTTCACCCATGAGACAAAGCTCAACAAGAATGGTGAAAACTCTGAGGTAATCAATCTTCTTCCCTTATATAGATAAGAATAAGGCTAAGGATAAAGGTAAGAGCAAGAAGCATGAAGAAGAGGCTATTACCTCTCAAGCTAATTATGCAGGAAGAGGAAGAGGTCTTAGAGGAAGGGGCAGAGGAGGAAAGCAAGGCAGGGGGAGACCCTACAACAACTGAACTTGCAACATTTGTGGTCTCAACAACCACACCACAGAACAATGCTTCAAGAATACTAGGAATCAAAGGGGAAGAGGTTTCCATAGAGGTAGCTATGGGCAATCAAGAGGCAAATACAACAATGGTGGAGGCAACTACAACCATAACTACAATCAAGGCTATAATAACAACAATTATCAAGGAGGCTTTAGAGGAAGAAGGGACTACAACAACTATATTGAAGACCAAGAAGACTCATTACTCATCATGAACATGACACCAAGCAAGGTAAAGATGATGAGCATCTTTTCTACATTGATTCAGGTTGTTCCAATCATGTGGCTAGAAATGTAGCTCTATTATCTGATCTTGAAGAACCCAAAGGGAAGCATGAAGTACAAATAGGTGATGATACTAAACGCTCAGTCAAGCAAATTGGAAACGCCAAAACATTTGATGGTAGCATGAACCTTTTGAGTAAAGTTCTGTATGTGCCAATTCTAACCAAAAACCTAATTAGTGTTGGGCAGATTGTTGAGAAAGGTTTACAGATCAGATTCACTAAGTATGGAGCATATGTGGAGGATCCCCAACAAGGCATCAAGAGGATTCCCAAAGGTGAGAATTCTGGTAGATTATTCACATTTGAAATTGAAGACACAAGGAACATAGCACTATTCAATTATAGAGATCAAATCTTATCTAAGTTAGAAATATGGCACAAAAGGCTAGGACACATAGAAGAAAGAAATTTGAAGAAAATATGCAGGGATTAAAGTATGCTTGGCATTCCCAATGTGACCAAGCAACATATGATATACAAATGTGGAGCATGCCAATTTGGCAAAGCTCATAGGCAGCCATTCAATAGGGGAGGATACATTCATGAAGACTATTTGGAACTTGTACACATTGATGTGTGGGATCCTAGCAAAGGTACTATGTTTCATTTATTGATGATTACGGTAGATGGATAGTCCTTTATTTCATAAAGCATAAGGATGAGGTATTTACATGTTTCAAGAAGTACTTGGCACTAGTTGAAAACCAAAGAGGAAGGAGCTTGAAGAGGATCGGATCTGATGGAGGTGGTGAGTATTCTTCACATGAATTTGATTCATTTCTATAGAACAGAGGCATGAAGAGGGAAGAAACAACAAGATACACTAATAAATTGAATGGAGTGGTAGAGAGAAGGAACACGTTAATTGTTAAAGCTTCCAGGTCTATGTTAAATGAGAAGTTACCTAATTATCTATGGGCAGAGGTTGCTTCCACATCCACCTACTCGATCAACAGTCTTCCATCCAAATCATTGGATGATATGACACCCTATGAAGCATGGAATGGCAAGAGACCCTCATTGGACCATTGCAAAATATTTGGGTGCATTGCTTATGCACACATCCCCTCACAAATTAGAGGAAAGCTTGACCCTAAAGCTAAGACGTGTATATTTATTCGGTATGATCAAAACCAAAAGGGGTATACGCTGTATAGTCCCACTAACAAAGCATTTATAGTTAGTAGGGATGTAGTATTTGATGAAAATAATTCATGGTTTGAAGATGATTGCAAGAAATGCAAGTTACCATATGATTTGAAAAATGATTTTCCAACCCTCACTCAAGAAGATCAACACTTAGCAGAAGATATCAACTCAGAGGATGAAGAATAGATTGACTTCAAGGCTTGGAAGTCAAGAGGCAAGGTCAAACTCAAGCAATTAGAAGACATACTAGAGTCTTCAAATCAAGCACTAGGGAGATCACGAAGAGAAAGCAAGAAGCCCATAAGGTATGGATATGATAAATCTTTAGTCACCAAGCCTCTCCATATATCACTAAAGACTCTATGACAAAAGAGCCTTCTTCATTTGAAGAAGCTAGGAAGAAGAAAGAATGGAGAGAAGCTATGCAGGAAGAAGTGGAAGCACTACAAGAAAATCATACTTGGGATCTAGTTCCCAAGAAGCCAGGCATGAAGGTAATTGGATCCAGGTGGATATACAAAATCAAAAAGAACTCAGATAGCTCTATCAACGGGTACAAGGCAAGGTTAGTGGCAAAAGGATTTGCCCAAACTCATGGAGTGGACTATGAAGAAACATTTTCACCCATTGCAAAGGTACCAACAATTAGGGTTTTGGTAAGTGTTGTTGCTTCTAAAAATTGGAAACTATATCAGTCAGATGTCAAGAATGCATTCTTAAATGGATGGATATCAGAAGAAGTGTATATGGTACAACCATCAAGTTTTGAAGATGACGATAAAACAGGTTATGTATGTAAGCTTAGGAAGGCACTCTATGGTCTCAAGCAAGCTCCTAGAGCTTGGAACCATAGGCTTGTTACTTATTTGGAGGACCAAGGCTTTGTGGCAAGCAACGCAGACTCTTCTTTATTTATTAAGAAGAACAAGTCAAAAGTTATCTACTTATATGTCTATGTAGATGACATCATTATTATAGGGAATGATGCTAATGGCATTAAACAGGTCAAGGCTCAATTAATAAAGAAATTTAAAATCAGTGATCTTGGTTTATTAACCTACTTTCTTGGCTTAGAACTTGTGTATACAGATTCAAGTATATTTATCACTCAGAGGAAGTACATACATGATATGTCAATAAAGTTTAAGATGGAGAATACTAAAATTGCAAGTACTCCTATGGAACTCAACCATAAACTGAGTTCTCATGAAGGTGAACTACTTGATGATGTTACAGGTTATCAACAACTTGTGGGAAGTCTCAATTATGCTACTCTAACAAGAGTAGACATTGCCTATGGAGTGAGTACATTGAATCAGTTCATGCATGCACCAAGGAAGCCTCATATGGAAGCTGCAAAGAGGGTGCTTAAGTATCTAAAGGGTACAATGAATGAAGGGTTGTTCTATACCTTCACCTCTGACATAGATATAAAGATGTATTCTCATGCAGATTGGGCTGGCTCCAAGGATGATAGGAGGACCACTTCATGGTACCTATCCTTTGCAGGTTCAAAGCTTATATCTTGGGCATCTAAGAAGCAACCAACTGTGGCCTTATCTTCCACAGAAGCAAAATATACAGGTTTGGAAAACGTAACTCAAGAAGCTATGTGGCTTAAGCAACTATATGCAAATTTTGAGATACATTCCTACACTCCAATAATCCTTGGAGATAATAGTAGCTCACTTCATTTGGCTGCTAATCATGTATACCATGCAAGGAGTAAGCACATTGAAGTGCACTATCATTATGTAAGGGAGAAATCGCCTAGCAAGGATATTCAACTATCTTATGTATCAACTCATTTACAATGTGCAGATATACTCACCAAGTCATTGGATGGAATAAAGATGAACAAGTTCAAATTGATGATTGGTTTGCAAGGAAATCAAGGAGCAATCAAGACCAAGCATGTTAGGCTTGAGGGGGAATTGTTGGTGCAATTAATCACAAGCCCACATGCTTGGTTAATTAACTTATGCTTGATTTATTGGCATAACCTATGCAAGACTTCATATGATTAGTCTGTAAAAATCCTTCATATTTATCCTTTTAAAAGTGGATTACACCCACATGGAGGTAGGAATCTCTAAAATCACGAATCATTCAGTTGTTGACTGATGAGGGAATCTATCCTACACTTTAGGATTCACCTTTTAGGTAGAAGTTTGAATTTGAATTCAAATTTTGGCTCCAAACATGACGATAAGAAGAGGATCAAAAAGACCTACGTGTATCTCGAGTTTGGGAGATCATTTTTGAAGTCCATTCATTGTGAAGTGAGAGCTTATCTCATAACTCATTCACATCTCACACATTGAGCAATGTATGATTCCCAATGACATTGTATTTGTACATGTTCTAATGCATATATGATCATTACATTCTCATTTCACTTGTTTGTTATAACTCCATCACAATAGTGATCTTCTCATAGCTTGTTCTCAGTGTGTAGTTGATCATTTTCCATGATCTAAAGCATGTTAATTCAGCATATTTTCTATTACACCCCTACAAAGTTTCATTAGCATTGCTTCTCGGGATCGTGAGATATTAATGTATCTTTGCTCACTAGTCTGATGATTGTTGTAGCTCATGAATGCCAGGATGGAGCTATGACTTGCTAAACTTCTTTCTCTGCATGTAGTCCGTCATTTTTTATGAAATCACTCATGATTGATAGCTTACTAAGTTAATTAAAGTTACCCAAAAGGAATTAAGTCAATTGTTGTTGTGCTCAGAGAATTGTTCAAAACATTGAACAAGTGTAAGAACAAAGTTAGCAAGTTTTTTATTCTTGGATCAACTCCAACATATCTATTTTGATCCATCATTTAGTGGATCATCTTCCAAGCTACATATATGATTATTTGTGCTCATTAGCAATATAAAGAGACCCACTATACTCTCCATCCATCATTCTCAATAGGTGTGAAGCAGGATCTAGCTACACCACATCATCTCTTGTGACTATCCACCATCTCCTCCAACATAGTGGACACGCGAGTATCATAATAACCATCCCAATCACTATATGTAAAAGCATGCAAGCATGGCTGAATAGCTCTTCTATAAAAGAGACCTAAACTCAAAGTGCCTTTGAGATATGTAAATACACATTTCACCACTTACCAATGCTCAGTGTCAAGGCTATGCATGAATCGACTCAATTGAGAAACTGCATATTGTATATCTAGCTTTGTGTTGCATGCATATATAAGACATCCCACAACTTGGTGATAAAGACAAGCATCAAATGCATCGTTGGAATCCTGAACAAAGAACCTAAATCCTATCTCAATTGGCATGGAAACTAGCTTGCAATCCTCAAAGTCAAAACATTGAAGTAGGTTTTCAACATACTTTCTTGATGCATAACAATTCCCCCCTCAACGGATACAAACTGGATGCCAAGATATGTCACAAGGAAGGAGATAAGGAAGAGAGCTCACACACACACTCTCACTCTCAAGGAGAAGCACACACACAAATTGAGATAGGGAAGAATGATCTTCTTCTTCTTCTTCTTCTATTACATAAAAGGAATGTACAAGAATGACCTAAAAAACAAGAATACAACTAGTGCAATATATAAAGACCAGTACATAAGGAAAAACCTAATGTCCGTGAATGAGTGAGCTGGCAAGAAACAAATGTGCCATCACTCTCGGTAGATAAATCTAATGAAGCTCAATGAAGTATCCCTGACATATACCGGTGTGACCACTATACATGTCAGAGAGACGAAAAACTAGTACGTGTCATCCTAGATCATCACATGTTGAGCTTGATATCTCAACACTCCCCCTCAAGCTCAACGCCATATCCTGTAATCCAAGCATCTTCCGAAACTTCTTCAACTTCTCAGCTCCAAGTGCTTTGGTGAAAATATCAGCAACCTACTCATCTGTTCTCACATAAACAAGATCAATATCACCTGCTAATACCTTCTCTCTGATGAAGTGATAATGTACCTTGATAAGCTTTGTTCTAGCATGGAAAACAGGGTTACGTGCTAACTGTATGCTACTAAGATTATCACAATAGAATAGGCTTTTGCACTTCCATACCTAAATCTGCAAGTAACATCTCCAGCCATGATGCCTCACATGCTGCCATTGCAGCACCTCTATACTCAGCCTCTGTACTCGACAAAGCAACAGTGGGTTGCTTCTTACTGCTCCATGTAATAGCTGCACCTCCAAGTGAGAAAAGAAAGCCACTAGTAGATCTTCTATTTGGAGTACTACCAGCCCAATCTGCATCGGTGTATCCATGAACCTGCAAGTCTACACCAGCTTCATAAAACAATGCATAATCCAAAGTAGCACTCACATAACGTAGAGTGCGCCTCAGAGCATCCAAATGTGGCTTCCTAGGAACTTGCATAAACTGACTTTCAAGTCCAACAGTGTAGCTTAAATCAGGCCTTGTAATTGTAAGATATATAAGACTTCCCACAATTTTCTTGTACATAGTAGCATTTTCCAATGCTTCACCTCATGTAGTATCCAATTTCAAATTCTGATCTAAAGGCATAGAAATTGGCTTACAATCAGCCACACCGTACTTTTGCAGCATATTCAAGGCATATTGCCTTTGTGACATCCATATACCTGTTTCTATATGTATAAACTCAATGCCCAAGAAATAGCGCAGCACACCAAGTTCTTTCATGTCGAATTCCTGCATAAGAAGTTTCTTTACCTCTTTGATGCTTTCTTCATTATCACCACCTACAATCAGGTCATCAACATAAATAGCCACAATAGTGATGCCATCATCAGCCTTCCTTGCATATAGTGAGTGATCTGCATCACACATAGAAAACCCAATGTTGGTTAAGTAATCAGCAATCCTTGCATGCCATGCACGCGGAGCCTGCTTTAGCCCATACAAAGCCTTTTGCAACCTGCAAACATATTTTGGATGCTTTGAATCTTCATATCCTTGTGGTTGGTCCATATATACTTCTTCTTGTAACTCACCATGTAGGAAAACATTCTTCACATCCATCTGATGCAAAGTCCATCCTTTTGCTATAGCTAATGCAATAAGTGTCCTAACAGTAGACATTTTAGCTACAGGGCTGAATGTTTCCTCATAATCAATGCCATATGTGTGTGCATATCCTTTAGCTACCAATCGTGCTTTATACCTGCTTATGCTACCATCAGCATTATGCTTTACCTTGTAAACCCATTTACAGCCTATGGGTTTCTTTCCTTGCGGCAATGGAACCAGCTTCCATGTATCATTTCCATAAAGTGCAGCCATCTCCTCATCCATAGCTTTTTCCCAATATGCATTACCAATTGCATCTTCAAAACAAGAAGGTTCAGCATCTTGTATTACCTTTGTCATGTAGGCACAATGGCGAGCCATGTAACTATCATATGTCAATCGTTGCACTGAATTACGCATCCTCCCAGATCTTCTTGGTCCTGGGTCACTTCTCCTTGTATCATCTGCATGTGCCCTTCTTACTTCTGGAGTCTTCACAGAGGGCAATCCAAGTTCCTCATCAAGACTCTTTTTTGAACCGCTTGAATCTCCATCAACATCTGCAAAACCTGCACATGTTTTATGACCAGCAGAAAGCTTTTCTTTACCTTTCTTGGATGTATTTGCTGAATTTGCTGGACTGAAATTCCCATGTAATCTTCCACTCCATGGATTTGAGTTGGAACTATTGCTTGGTGATGCATCCGGTCCACTCAAAACCTGAGATTCTGCACTTGATTTTTCAGCATTTTCTTTGTCATTTGGTTCAAGACTCAGTCCTTCTTTGGCATCTGCATAGAAGCTTGACATTTCATCAAATACCACATCTCTGCTCACCTTTAACTGTCGTGTGAGTGGGTTATAACATTTATATCCCTTTTGCTCAAGGGAGTATCCAATGAAGACACACTTTTCTGCTTTTGGATCAAGCTTCGTCCTCAATTCATCTGGGACATGTACATATGCAATACAACCAAAAACTTTCAGATGTGATAAGTTTGGCTTTTTACCTGTAAACTTCTCTTCAGGTGTAACTTGATGTACAGCAGCAGTCGAAGTTCTGTTCATGATGTATACAGTAGTATGCACAGCTTCTGCCCAATAACAATGAGGCATATTCTTCTCAGCCATTAAGGCTCTTGCTATTTCTACAATATGTCTGTTTTTGTGTTTAGCAACACCATTCTGTTGTGGTGTGTACCTGCATGAAAACTGACGCCGAATTCCATGATTTTTTAGAAAACTGCTGAACTGATTTGACATGTATTCACCTCCTCCATCAGATCTTAATGTCTGAATGTACTTCCCTGTCTGCTTTTCCACCATAACTTTAAAATTCTGGAAGTGAGTAAACACCTCGCTCTTTTCTTTCATGAAATATACCCATACTTTGCGTGTATGGTCATCAATGAAAGTAACATAAAACCTGCAACCACCCATAGATGTGGTCTTTGCTGGACCCCAAACATCGGTATGTACTACTTCTAGTACATTCTCAATAGCATGCTTGTCATGTGGAAATGATGCTCTTGACTGTTTTCCAAATTGACATGCTCCACATACATTTTGCATTTCTGCAACTTTGAAATTTGGTAGTCCATGGACAATCTCCTTTGACTTCATCAGTTTCAGCCTTTGCAAGTTTGCATGTCCAATCTGTTTGTGCCATATCTCTATATCTGCAATAACTCCTGCACCTTTTACAAACATGGCTGCATTCATTTTAGGAATCTTCACATTTAAGGTGAACATCCTACCCACTTTGTTTCCTTTGGCAACCAATCGTCCATCCTTCTTGTACTCTTCTACATATAATCCATCAGCATTGAACCTGACTTGTAATCCCTGGTCAACCATTTGTCCAATAGAAACCAGATTCTTTGTTATATTTGGAACATGCAGCACATCAGCGAGATGTTTTACCTTTCCGTCCTCCATAGACAATGCTATGTTTCCTATATGCTCAATAGGATGCAATGTATCATCACCTGTTTCAACATATCCAAGAACTGGCATTTTCTACAAACTACTAAACCATTCTGCATGACTGGTCATGTGATTTGAAGCACCTGAATCAACATACCAGACATTATCATTCGATTTTGAAACACCAGCAGACATCGTGTTCATCATGTGATGTTGAACCATAAACAGCTTCTCAGAATCATCTGCACTTGTGGATGCATAGTTGTTTTGCTGCCTTCTGTTATTTTGATTCTTCAACCTGCAATCACGTTCAAAGTGTCCAGGTTTACCACAATTCTAGCATCCTTTACTATCATTACCTGAATCATTTCTTTGGAAATTTCTGCGACCTCTTTGACTCCCCCTGCCTCGAAACTGTCCTCTTCCTCCTGCATGATTCTGTTGTTGACCTTGGTCTTGGTTATTGTTTCCTCTTCCACTTCCAAAACCTCTACCTCTACCTCTTCCTCTGCCAGAGTAGAATACCTGCTCAGAACTGGGCTTTCTTTGGGAGTTTGAATCTTCACCAAGATTCTTTTCGTCAATAATCAGCATAGATACCAAATCAGCAAAATTCAGAATATTTTCCTTGGTTTGTATAGAAGTTCTGAACTGCTTATATGCAGCTCCTAAACCACGAAGGCACACTTCCACCTTATCATCATCATCTACATTCACGCCAATAGATGCAAGTGACTCACATATGCTTTTGATTTTTAGAGTGTAGTCACTTACCGACATGCTCTTTTTCTCCAATGTATGCAGCTCGTTCTTGAGTTGCAATTTCCGTGCCTTTGTATTGGTCTCGTACAAAGTGACCAAACTGTTCCAAGGCTCTTTTGGAGTCTTGGCATCCTGTATGTGTCCAATCATGCTATCCTATATGCTAACAGATAGCCAATACATTACCTTTTGTGCTCCTTGATTCCATTCCTCATATGCTCTTAACTGTTCTGCAGTCTGATTCCTTTTTGGTAACTACGGAGCATTTTCATTCTCTCCTTCGATGTACTTCCAGTAGCCTTTTCCCATCAAGAAATTCGTCATTTTGAATCTCCAAGCATGGAAGTTGTTCTTGTCCAGCTTATCGCTCATAAGCTGACTCATTCCAATTGCGTTTGCCATTTCTGCAACAATTCACAACACCGCAACACACTACATGCAGCACTTCTACTTGAACACTGTCGCACTATGATGTGACAGTTCGATCTCAGAAAAACACAGTTTTCGTGTATCAACAGTACACGGAATCGCTTGAAATTCTGGATCTGGAATATATGAGTGTCGTCGAACACAACGTAAGTTACAGTTTCTGAAACAAACTTGGTTTTTCTGTGGGCCCCACCTTGCGGGCTCGAAACGGAGGTCGAGATGGCTCTGAAACTTCGATCAGACAAAAACGAGTGACCCTAAAGGGGTAACTCACGAAAATATTTTGAGGTCTTCTACCTTCACGCTGATTTTCGTAGCAAACGGAGGCCGTTTGTGAAATCGCGTTTTCTCCACGCCTTGCCGCGCAGTCTTCACCGCCGCCTTCTCCACGAGCTCTCTACAGCCACGCTAGCTCTGATACCATGTCACGAGGAAGGAGATAAGGAAGAGAGCTCACACACACACTCTCACTCTCAAGGAGAAGCACACACACAAATTGAGACAGGGAAGAATGATCTTCTTCTTCTTCTATTACATAAAAGGAATGTACAAGAATGACCTAAAAAACAAGAATACAACTAGTGCAATATATAAAGACCAGTACATAAGGAAAAACCTAATGTCCGTGAATCAGTGAGCTGGCAAGAAACAAATGTGCCATCACTCTCGGCAGATAAATCTAATAAATCTCAATGAAGTATCCCTAACATATACCGGTGTGACCACTATACATGTCAGAGAAACGAAAAACTGGTACGTGTCATCCTAGATCATCACATGTTGAGCTTGATATCTCAACAAGATAGTGGCTCAAAAGAGCAAGATAAGTGACATCAAAAGTATGATGCAAATCATCCATAAGAATTTCAAGTTTTGCATCACATGACCCAGTCAAGAGTATGCATTCGACATAAAGAACAAGCACTGTAAGATCAGCCCCATCTTTGTGTAAATAGAGTGTTCTTTCAATCGGACTACATGTGAAGCCAAGAGCAACCAAGCGCTTATGTATTTTGTCATACCATGCATGTGGAGCTTGCTTGAGACCATACAAGGCCTCATGAAAGCAACAAACCATATGCTCTTTCCCTTTCATGGCAAATCTAGGAGGTTGCTTCACATAAACCTCTTCTTGCAAATCACCATTCAAGAAAGTTGTCTTTATGTCCGACTTATGTACTTTTCAACCTCGATGGGCAACCAATGCATCCATGATACAAATGGTAGTCATGCATGAATTAGGTGCAAAAGTCTCCTCATGTGAATGCCATATTGGTACACATATCCTTTGGCAAGCAATCTAGCTTTGTAGCGATCAATCCTACCATCAGACTTTCTCTTTATCTTGTAAGGCCACTTTGTACCAATGGCATTTTTCCTTTTGACAATTCACATAACTCCCAAGTACCATTCCTATGCATGGAATCCATTTTTTATTGCATAGCACTCTTCCATGGTGGATCGTCACATGCATCTTCAAAAGCAAGTGGCTCTTCATTACATGATGTTGCAATAAGAGAATAATCCACAAAATTACTTGATGCTGGTGAGAGCTTGATCTTCTTCTACCAAGTAAAGGTGCACTCAATTTGTTGTCCTGCAAAGTTTGTTTCAGCCACTTTGGCATATTTTGTGCACTCTTGATAGACATGCATCCATTATGTAATACATCATCAACACGTATATAATGCGTGGGCTGAATTTTATGCTCATTTTCAACCATATTTTGATGCAAATCTTCAACCATATGTGGCTGGAAATTTCCAGCAGTTACAACAATTTATTGCTTAAAACTTTCAACCATGTTTTGCTTGAAATTCTCTGCATTTTAGCTCTATTTTTTTGGAATTTATCAGCCCTTTGAGCCTTAGTTGGCTGGTCTACATGGCCATAGTCAAGCGCACCTTTCTAGAACAAGGCATGAGTGTATCAAACACATCTTGTAAGCTAACTATTGGCTATTTTTTGCAGTCAACTAGAGGGAAAACTAAATTTTTAGGAAATATCACATCTCAACTCACAATAATTGTGTTTGTCAATGGAGGGTGCAAACAATATCCCTTACTTTCAGCACTATAACAAACAAATATACATTTCTTTGCCTTGTCATCAAGTTGGTGACATTGTTGTGATGGCACAAGAGCATATGCCAAACAACCAAATGCACGCATATGACTAACCATAGGCTTATGTCCATTCCAAGCCTCATAAGGAGTTGTGAATCTCAATGCTTTTGTAGGGCTACGATTCAACACATAGTTTGCACACATGACCACTTCCATCCAAAACTTATTCAGAAGGTGATTTACTTTAACCATACATCGTGCCATTTCAACAAGTGTTCTATTTTTCCACTCGGCAACACCATT
>CM035409.1:104479786-104482286 GCA_020310875.1 Ceratopteris richardii | reverse complement strand
TCTAAGATCCAACTAGAGGAAGTTGGCACATTTGCTTCTTTGATCCTTCCAAATATAATGAACAATAGGAAAAATGGCTTTAAAACAATTTAACTATTTGGAAACATCCGTGAGAGATGTATTACAACATATAGCTATAAATCTTAGTTCGAAGGGGTTCTTATGGAATCTCCAAATTGTGTATAAGAATGATAAATTTTGATACAGTTTGAAATCATAAGATTCACAAAAATCTTCATGATTTGAAATAACTTCCCAAGAAAAAAACAACAAAACTGGTATGTAGAGGAGAGAAAATAGCTTGTCTAATGAAGGAGAATTCCTCTCTAAAACGAAATCAACCTTCATAGAAACTTTCTTCAATACTATTGATTTCCAATGTGTAAAAATTCCACATACCTAGAGATTCTTCAAAAGAATAAAATTAATGTTGGAGTTCAAGGTCCACGGAAGCACGCGAATATCACAAGGAAGAAGAAGAAGCTTGGAGCACAACACACAATACTGAATGTATTACCACTAGAATGTACAAAGATAAGTAACCCATTATGGCAATAGGTGTATATACAAGCCGGGGGGAAAAAGCCTCCTAAAGAGGGAAAAAAGTTCCTCGATGGTCCTAGTGTGTTCACACACATCACTACCTAAATATATCAATGAATCCCCTCTAGGAGTCATGCGGTGAACAAGGAGCTGGCACTCATGTATAAGGAAGTGTTGAACATGTCCAAGAGATGAAAAGATTGCTACGACAAGATGATCGATTAGTTTCAAGCTATGCCTTGAATATCAAGATGTTGTTTCATGGAACTACATATCAAGAAGAGTACATGGTTAATCAGTTTCGAAGTGGCCTCAATCTTGAAGTCAAATATCTCTTGCTATCCATGCCTCAAGCAAATACCTTGTAGGATGTTATCAATCAGGCTTCAATGTGAGAATCAATTACTCAAAGAAATCCAAGTCAAAGATCTAGAAGTGTTGAATAATCAAGACACTATTCCTCAAAAATTTGAATCAAGAACTTTTGAAGACCAAGAAGTCATTACTAATGATATAGAGCATACAAATTATGAAGATAACAAGAAGATAAAGGACAACAAGGAGTTCATGTTCAATCAAGATGAGCTTACTCAAGGCACTCTACAGAAAATCTTTTGAGAGCAAAAATCAAGGTTCGTGAATTCCATAAGAAGAATCCAATGAAACCCAAGCTAGAGAACATGGTTGCTCCTCGTGGAACTCGTTGCTTGAGGGTGATATCATGGACAAGAAAACCATCTTAAACCTTAGATTCCATGTGAATTTCCAATATCTCATGTTTGGTTAAAATTTTGGATAAACTAATGCTTCCATTACATCCGGAACGTGCCAAAACCCTAAGATCGACTGTCTATTTGCAAAATTCTGACACCCGAAGGTCTTGTTTCCAATTGATGACATCATCACTGACATCATCAACTCGTAACCGCCATTGAAAACCTATATAAGGAGGGGTTGGCCACATCCATTCTCAATCTTGCCAATACCAGTCTTGGCAGCTCAAGGAGTCCTGATCACCAAGGAAGTACTTTCAAGTTCCTTTTCAAGTTCTAGTCTTGTCTCTTGCTCTAGTCTTGTCTAGTCTTGTATTGTGGGCATCTTCTCTTGTCCTGTTGTAATCTTGTAGTACGAGATCCTTTTGAGTTATTTCTTTTGGCTAGTCCATCTCTCTGAAGGGAGTTCTTGTAACTTAGAGATCTTGCTTCAACCTATCAGTCCCAGGTTGTGGGACGTCTTGTATCATCTTTGGTCTAGTTTTCCATACCTATCGGTCCCAAGTTGTGGGACACCTTGTATCACTTACGTATTCTTGTATCATTTTCCCTACGTGGGTGTTCTTGTAATCAGAAGTGTATTTCTAAAATCTTGTGTACTCTAGTTAGAGAGAACAATCTAGTGCTCCCCTGACAGCATCAAGGTATCATACATGTCTTTGGAGCTAACTGATTTCTCCCAAGTACATGAAAGTAGTGGTTGAATAGCATCTTCCACAAAAACAACATAACAGCTAACCAAAATGTGTTTTATATATGGATGATACATACAATAGCCTTTGCTTTCAGAACTGTATCCGACAAAAATACATTTCACTACTTTATCATCCAATTTCCTCTGATGTTGTTTAGGCATTAATGCATATGCCAGACAACCAAAAACACACAGGTGAGCGACAGATGGGTTACAACCATGTGAAGCCTCATATGGAGTGATATACTACAATGCTTTAGTGGGACACCTATTAAGTACATATGTTGCACACATGATAGCCTCAAGCCAGAAACTATGTGGTAAAGCATTACTCTTGACCATACACATCATCATCTCCATGAGTGACTTGTTCTTCCATTTAGCAACTCCATTTTGTTGAGGTGTATACGACATTGTACGCTGATGTTTTATCCCACGTTCAATCAAAAATGCATTAAAGTCAGAAGACATATATCACCCCCCTCTTCGA